>VUQG01010541.1:1830-22421 GCA_015106755.1 Etia nguti | reverse complement strand
CTGAAGTTTGGTCCGTTTACAGCATCCTGCCATGCGATTGCATTTGTCCCTAACCATCGGGAACCCTCACGTTAACTTTTATCAAGTGGAAAAAAGTTAGCGTTCATCCTCCAGCTTCACTGTGTTTATGTTATGCTAACATAGCTGTGTCGCTAGCGATCCCATAGCACATCATTATATACCAGCTAGTCCAACTTTAGTAACCCTACAAAAGTCACTGCTGTTTAGTTTTCTGTCTTCATTTATGTTGGAAGTGATAGCAGAGCTGTATGTTTTAACTTTTTCAGAAATCTTTCAGTCAGAACATGGAATATCATGTTTAGGTGGAAACTAGCGAGCTAACTTCCTGCTAACTTCTAACTCCATTAAATTTAATAAATCCTGTTTTCATGGATGCCTGGATGTTAAACTTAATTGTTACACCTGGTAAAGCAGCAATGCTGATCATTTTATTAAAGATGAAAGAATTTAGACAGTTTAACTCTCAGTGATGTCACAATGTTCGTTTGACTTTGGGACCTGATTACTCCGCGAGGCTCCTGACTACGGTAGCCGTAATGCTCCAACTATCCATCAAGCAGTGCAGCTTCGTAGCTTACCAAAGGCGTACTAAAACATTTTTTTGACAGATTTTTGAGTGCTGTGAACCACATAATTTCAGTTCGCGGTCAGTAAGCACAACCAGAATTCATACATAAGGCGCACTGTGAGTTTTGAGAAAATTAAAGGATTTTAAGTGCGCCTTATAGTGCGGAAAATATGGTATACAAAAGAAAAGAATATATCGCAATATATATCGTTACCGCACATGCTTCAAATTATACCGCAATATGGATTTTAGGTCATATCACCCAGCCCTAATTAAAAGTATACTTACAGGCTCAAATATAGATATGCATCCCCATTATATTTGGTTAAACATTCCTTAGAAAGTTGCACTTCGACCAGGTGCTTTTGGTAGCCATCAACAAGCTTCTAGGATCTTTCTGGCTGGATATTTGACCACTCTTCTTGGTAGAATTGGTAGAATTAATTTAAATTAATCAGTTTCCATTTACAGACCATGGCTTTTAATCGTTTAATTGTTTATAAGGTCGACGTTGAGGCTTTGGGAAGACCATTTCAAAAGTTTAATATTAGCCTTCATTATCTATTCCAAAACCAATTTTGATGTGTTTCTGGCATCGTCTTCCTGGAACAATGGAACCTCCAACTGTGTCCAAAGTTTGACTGTATAACTCTTGAGTTAAGGTGAAGTTTAAGAATTTGAAGGTGGTCCTCCTTCGTTAGTCCATCCACTTTATGCAATGTACCAAGGGTAGCAAAATGGCCCCAGAGCATGATGCTGCCACCACCATAGTTGGTACAGTGTCATCCAACCAGTTTGGGTTAAACTGTCCCATTGGAAATGTGGTGACACATTCAAGTAAGTTGGACTTGCGTACATTTGTTTGAAATATGTATTAGTTTAGAAATGGCTCCTTGTGTCAACTTGCGTAAATCTCCAATTCTCCTTCTTAGGTCTTCACTGAGTTCCTTGGAATTCCCCATTGTTCTGAGTATTGGTCAGTCCAATGAGTGGTATCAAACAAATCATTTTTATGCTGCCAAAGAGAAACCACCAGTTGTAGTCAATCACGATCACTAACGAGAATTTAATAGGCCTTGGTCTTGCCAATTTAAAAGACATTGTAGAACCTTGTGCACCCAGTTCTCGTTTTTTAAAGTCATTATAGATTTATGCTGTACAGTCATTCAACCCTGGAAAAAGAAAAGTTCTTGAAAAGCCACAAAATTGCAATGACATCTATACCCATGATGGCTGTATGAGAACTTCACAACACACCTGTAATCTATCCGCTTTGCATGATAGAAACAGAAGCCTCAACATGCTTTTGTTTTCTCAGTAAAAATATATTTTTCACAGTCCATGGGCCTCACTAGGTAGGAGATATTTTGGCATCACTGAGGCATTATAGTCATCCCATTTTTGGAAAAGAATTTCAAATCAAATCTGTATTTTTTCTTTGCCAAATACCCACCATTTGAGGCAATAAATCATTCCCGACAAATCCCCTTCCAGCACATTGGCTGACAAATATCTTTATAGATTATCTCTGTCAGTCACAACCAGCACTAGTAATAAAGCTGCTGTCATAATGTCACACTGACATTGTTTACCGGGCTGCAGCCTGAGATTTATTTTTTATTTTTATTTTTTTTGTAGATGTATGAGTTACTGGCTATCATACAGCCAGTATTTTAAGCATTTTTTAAATATTTCTATATTAATTACTTGATACAAGAGGTATGCTCTTTTCTTTTGTAGCTCCAGTGTTATTTTTAATATAGAATCAGATGATTTTGACCTCCAGAGCTCACTTTCTTTCCCATATTTCTGTTTCCCACCCACAGCCCAGTGTTTTGATAGTCAGCTATATCGAGTCTGCAAAGGCAGCGGCTCAGTTTGGCTTCTACCAGAAAGCAGAATGGAAACCAGACGACTCAATGATAGCTGTGGCGGTAAGTACACCATTTGGCAATGTCATATCATATTTGCAGTTTGACTGATCAGCTTACATCCTCCCCCAAGCTCTGTTACTGCAAAACACTAAAGTTGATACCAACTGCAGAAATTGAGTTTTGACTGAGTTTTTCTGGGACAAATTGTGTCACTTATTAGAGTAAACATCAACACATATTTTTCAGACATTTTTTTACTTTTCAAGTGCTATCAAATGATCATATATCACAATTGTGTCCTAGTTAAGCAGAGTTTTTTCTGGCATACACAAACATATGTCTTTGAGGGCTGACTGCTCAGATAAGGACGATTGGTTTGCATGCAGTTAAGGCAAAGAGTCTGTGCTGCCTTCCTATAAGAACTCTGCCTGCTTCTTCTTTTTCTTTCTTTCTTAAGGCCATTTGATAAATAGAGATATATTTTTAGGTTTGAGTAAATTAAACCCAACCTTAAGAAACAAGTTAAAAGTCAAAATTGGTTGCAAGATCAAAACCTCTTCGGTGTGCAGAAAACCCCCCAGTTAAAAAAGGTCAAAAGAAAAATCATGTTGTGTAAGATATAACATGTTGCACCTAGGTGTGGGCGATACAGCTTCAGAAGTATATCACAATATTTAAAGGAAATGTGCAATAAGTTTTTTTTGACAACATGAAAAAAATATATAATTGAACAGTGTATTTAATTGATGCCCACAAGTAGCAGCATTTTTAAGTGTAAATAAATGTTTTCCGTCCTCCTTATGCACTGAGCTACTTTTATTGATGACCCACTTCCTACTTTGAAGTGTGAATCTACTGAAACAAGGTGCCACCAGCAGAAGCAGCAGAAGCGTTATGGTGCTCTAGTTGTGACACAACTAAGTCAAAAGTTGACACAAATGTAGCCTCTGTATCTTTCCTAGAAATTTAAGGAAAAGTATAACATGACTGCATAACATTTTAGTTTAACAATAACTAATGCTGAACTGTGTCTTCTTCCTGATATTGTTTTGTCTTCAATTGAGTTTTATAACTAGCTGCCAAAAGCCCTGCTTTTCCACCACGTAACCAAATCAATAATTTCCATCCACTGTTTGCTCTTTGTGTCACGGTGGGGGGTCATTTGTTTACTTTTTGGTTGCATATCACCAGCTGTTAGCATCTCGTCATTTACAACCTGATTGTGCTCAACTGTGTGTTTTTTGCCTCAGGTGCTGAAACACGTTAGTTGTTTCCATCTTTAGTAGGAGCAGTTTTACTGTGGTTTGTTTTAGGTTACTAAACTGTCATCAGACACTGACACACGGCTCTTACTGTCAGACATGCCTGGTTGGACACACTAGGGAACATAAATGTGTGGTTAGAGTAAAAGTTTATGCTGGGATTGGTGTTGTACATGACTGTCTGAAATTGCTAATAAACATTTCTATGTGTATTATGGTTAGTTTGTGAATGAATCACTTTTCACAACATGAAACACTTTTCTTACCAGTGAATCTCAATATTTGATAGACACAGATGATGACTGTTGCGATTTATTAGTGGTTATAAGATGCTTGTGGATGTAGCACTTTTAGAGTAATATTAGTAGGACAAATACAAAGAGAGAAAAATGAAGCTTTCTTACTCTTTGAGCCCTATGTACAAGGTGTTCACATGGCAGTGAGAAACGGCACTGAAACACAGTCGCTGAGCAGTCCACATCATCAGACTTCATTTTCAGTCACACATACAGCAGTGTTAACTGGGGTGTAATATTACTGTGAAGTCTGCATGTTTAAGGGCTATAATATAACAGTAAATATAATATATAAATATAATATAAAGTCAAGAAAAATAACACTTTGTGGATAAAAATAAGACGGAATCACACAAGCGAGATAAGCCATATGGCCTCGCTATTCAATAATAGTCATTTTAAAGATCATTTTGTGTACCTGTTGTGAGTGTTTTTACATCAATGTTCACAATTCTGGGATTTTTAATTGAAAAACATGAACTCTTGACATACTGTCAGGTCCACGTGTTTCAGAAAAGCAAGTTTGAAGCTAAACATGCTTTGGCTTGTGTCAGGTTTCCGACTTTCAAAAGGCCACAAGCAGCTCCGGGTTTAATGCTGCACGAACAGAATAGCCTCCTAATAACAATTTGAACATGTGCTGCAGCATTCAAAAGTCTATGGCAGCTGTTTAAGTAAATAACGGCGAAACATCAGCATTGACGCAAAGAATTGTAAAAGTCTAGACAGAGATAATTTAGACAAGATTAACTTGAGAGGGGCTCAGCGTGCTGTAAAGCACAGGGTATGTTGAAGGGGGACTAGTTGCGGAAGAACAGAAAGGATTTCACAGTGACGCAACAATGTCTGTGCTGTGGTTACACTTTGCTCCTTATCTATAGTGTCATACTTTGTCCTTTGCTGAACATTGTACACTGATTAAGTTTACAGTTGGCTTGAAGTGAGGCAAATCATTCTCTGTCAAAGTGAAACTGTAATGCCCTGCCAAACAAGTCTGGCCTCATTGCAAAAAAAAAAATGAAATGGTCACAAAAAAGATCGATTTATTTGACTCTCTTTATGGACATGAGGGACAACTTTATAACTAACATATATCAAGAGGAAGTTTATTTTGTGTCTGTAGCATGTTGTCTAGATTCTTCAGTGGGCACATTTTATTATGGTAACAAAGACGATAGAGCTTTAAAAGAAGTGGCAACCCAAACCATATTTTTGTGTGAGTTTTTGTTTCTTAAATGTAACCAATTTAATGATAATTTGGGAAAGTCGGAGTGATTCACTCCCCCACCCCACCACTCAAGCCTTCAAATGTGCATTTGTTTGCGGGGGGGTTTACTATAATGAAAAAAAAATTTTGGTGACCAAAAAAAAGAAAGACATTTTATGTTAAAGACCACTAATAAGTAACTAAATTAGAAGCCGTACAAAATGAGATCGCGTTTGTAGAGATGTTATAATTGTCCAAAAGATCTTACCATGTTAGTCCCCCGTCTGATAGGCCGTAGAAAACATGGTAATGTCTGTGGAGATGAAATGTTTGTCCACCATCTGTTAGCATTTAAGCACACATGCTTATTGATATTATTTAGACAGATATTTCCTTTACTGTCACATCTCCACAACTTAAAAGTGTAAGTGTGTGTGTGTGTGTGTGTGTGTGTGTGTGTTGTAAAATTTAAATGTTCAATTGTTATCACTGGTACATGTTGCCTGTGCCCCCTCTCTGTGTTGAACGAATGTCTTCTTCAGCAAAGTAACAGACGGACGTTGCATCTGTTGTATCAAACATACTGATGCACATAAAGAAGGATGAGCAGTGTTAGTGGAATCGGGCTGTTTATCTTATCTTGCATGCAAAAAGAGAGATCTTGTGGGGATAAATGTTTGATAGGAGCTCATGTCATATATTATCATCTAGTTCCATTCAAAAGCTCCTACCTTGACACCTGAGCAAGAATGCCTACTGTACACACTGGAAGTCATTGGTTACAGTTAGTCATGATTGTTAGCTGAGCCACTGGGATAACTGTCTGAAGGAAGTGTTGGTTTAGTAATCTCACAAAACGAGTAAAAGTGACTAAGTCAGAAGGTGACTCAAGCGGGTTCTAAAGGCCATGTGATCAGCAACACATAGCACGACTGCCAAGACAGAAAACAAAAGGATAGGCATCAAAACAACCCGCACACAGAGCAGTGATTCATTAGGATCATTAGTGTCTGCTCCAAAAAATCCACTGCTTTGTGTTTGGGTGTGCTTGTATCCGTGCTTGCAAGCGTTTAGACTCTGTGAATTGCCAGAGGATCAGGAGTTTTAATTGTGTAGTTTTTATATTTACTTTGAGTTTTCTCTTAATATATACACTAACTGGCCACTTTATTAGTTACACCTTGCTAGTACTGGGTTGGACCCGCTTTTGCCTTCAGAACTGCCTTCATTCTTCACGACATAGATTCAACAAGGTGCTGGAAAATCCTCCGAGATTTTGGTCTACATTGAAATGATGGCATCACACAGCGTTGATGCAGGTTGATGCAGATTTGTCAGGTGATGCATGATGCAATTCTCCCATTTCACAACATGCCAAAGGTGCTTTTTTTTGGATTGATATCTGGTGACTGTGGAGGTCATTTGAGTGCAGAAAACTCCTTTTGATGTCAAGAAAACAATTTGAGAGGATCTGAACATGATGACACGGTTTGTTAATCTGCTGGAAGGCGCCATCGGTGTGGTCACAAAGGCATGGATGTTGAAGTAGTTTGGCTATTCTCCTTTGACCTCTGGCATTAACAAGACATTTTTCACCTGGAGAACTGCTGCTCACTGGACATTTTCTCTTGTTCAAACCATTCTCCCTAAACTCTGGAGATGCTTGTGCAGGAAAATCCCAGCAGATCAGCAGTTTCTAAAATACTAAATCCACCAGCAACCAAGCCACATTCAAAGTCTTCTTTCTTCCCCATTCTGATGCTCACTTCGAACCTCAACAGGTCATGTTGACCATCTCTACATACCTAAATGCATAGAGATGCTGCCATGTGATTGGCTGATTTGATAATTGCATAAACAAGCAGTTGAAAAGGTCTAACTAACAAACTGGCTGGTGAGTGAACTTTTCTGTAAAATCTGTCCCAAATAATGCTATGTATGGTCATTTTTCCACTCAGCTATAAATGGCAGAATATCCCCTGTTTATGTTCTGTGAAGTTTTGTGTACCTTAGAGTCCTTTGCATTTCCATGTAAAAATTGTCAAGGGCACAGTACATTGTTCAGAGGTGTGGCAGAACCTGTGCTTGTTTGTCCCAAAACACTACCTCTTCTCCTTGAATCCATTCTGCAGAATCAGGTGTTAAAGAAGCCGCTCCGGTCTACACATACTGCAGTGTGCAAACCAGACACGCTTAAGAAAGTTGATGAATACAAAAGATGCTATTTTCTGATTGGCTTTTATATCTTCTGAGCTAGAAAATATGGGAAATATACTGGTAATCCCCCCCCAAAAGACACTGGAGCAAATATTAGTGCAATAATCTCATGATGTTAACCTCTCTTTCTCGCTCACCTCTTTTATCCTTGCTGCAAGAATGCCAAAGTATAGATGAATGAATGTTATGAATGTGTCTGAGAAAGCAGTAAGTCTGACTCTGTCCCAGGCTCGGTCTGTCAACACAACAGGGAGCAGGTGCAGAAGTTAAAAATACTAGGACCCACACACCACTCACTTCCTGGATTTACTTACTGCTGAAAGGAGTTGTGTTCATGCATTTCATTTATTTGGCAAAGATGATGCAACCGTAAGAAGTCATCAAGGCTTATAGGTCTTAAGTTTGCATGAAGCATTCACGGGCCTTGTGGTGTCTTGACAAGCTGCTTATTCACAATGCCATAAATCCTCACACCTTCATTAGCACTGCAGTGTAATTATAGAGGGAACACATTTGGACTGCTGAACAATAAAGGCCACCATTGCCTAGGCAGTAGTCCTTAATTCAGCTACCAGCTGTTTTCCAGATGTTTGACTGCAGGCCTTGAGGCTAGCTAAACCATAGCTAGGACTATCTTTAGCTCAGTGTGTGTCTGTGAATATGAGAATGACAGAGAAATAAGTAAAGCAACTGACAGAGCAGGGAGAGGGATGGACTTCTGCGTGTGGTTGGAGTCGAGAAAGGATGACGTTCTTCAGACACGGGAAATACTTCTTACCATTTAGCTTTTCTCGTGTGTGTGTGTGTGTGTGTGTGTGTGTGTGTGTGTGTGTTTTGGGATCTTTCCGAGGCCAAAGTGTTCCCTCTCTGTTTTTAGTCTCTCACACTGCAGCACTCAGGAAAGTGTTTTCACCAAAGACTTTTTCACTGAGCAAGAATGCGGTGCAGTTTTCTATCACACAGATGCACAACATACATACATATATTACTAGCGTACATTTATGAGCACATTCTAAGATGAAAAAGAATTGGGGTCAAAAGGGTTTTGTTTTTTTTAAAAGAAGGAACTGAATCCTAAAACTAAAGATTCAGCAGTTTCAGAACTGTTTCATATTTTGTAAACACATGCTGCACTCATTCCTGTTTTATCTTTATTATATAAACACACAGAATGTTAATGTGTACGTGATTGTGTTTGTATCTATGGGATAATGTGGCTTGCTGTAAAAAGTGCTTTAGATGCTCAGTTAATGCAGAAAAGCCCTATATAAAAGTAAACGTAAACTATGTCCTATAACTATATAACTGAAATATAGCTATAATATAGCTGTATATAAGTGTGATTATGTCCTACATAATTATAACTATAAAACTATATCATATATGATAACATCCTATTACTATATATTATTGTAGCATTTAGTTTACAACTTATATTGAGTTACTGTTCCTTTTTGTCAAGTGTAGTTTGGTGCACATGTTGCAGTTAATAATTTGAGCTTTATTTTTGAAGTAGTGAACTCCTCTGCAAAGGCAAGCACAAAGACTCGTGGGACTGGTGCTGTGATCTTGATTTCCGTTATGTGTTGTTTAGGTGTTTATACTAGTGGATGTAAGTAGTGGTTTCCGGTGTTGGTGTGTTATACACTGGCTGTAATAGGTCCTTCAGAGTGAGACTCCCATAGCGATGAATGTTTCCCAGTCGGGTCAGTGTGTAAGTGTGCAGTGTATAGGGCACAGGATTGCAACAAAAAACAAACCAAACAATCAGAAACAGACTTCATGAGGGTGGCCTGAGGGCCTGACGTCCTGTAGTGGGCTCTGTTCTCACTGGGCAGCACTGTTGAGCCAGCTTGCCATAGAATACCAGGATTGGCAGGTCTACCACTGACGCTCTGTGCTTTTCACAGACGAGAGCAGGTTAATCCTGAGTCTGAAACATTGGTCAGCATGACCAGTTTAGTTAGGCTCGGATGGGACTATGTATTGTTATGTTTTGACCCACCTGATGCTGCCAGGTTGAATGTGAGACTGTCCAGGAGCTTAGTGATGCTCTAGTCCAGATCTGGGAGGAGATGCCCCAGGACACCATCCATCGTCTCATTAGGCGCATGCCCCAATGCTGTAAAGCAAGCATGCAAGCATATAAGCGCCATAGAAACAACTGCATTCCATTTTGAGTTTTTGCAATCAAAGTTTGCGATTTTTTTACAAATTTTTGTCACTTTGATTTTCAGAGTTGCTTTGAACTCAGCCCTCTATAAGCCGATCATTTTGATTTCTATCAAACGATGGAGCATCCTCTTGTTTCTGACATCTTTACCATTCCATATCAGTATAGATATCCCAGCACGAGTTTTTCCTCCTGAGGTCTGATGTGTTTTCAAAGTGTTTCTTAAATTTTTTGAGCAGTGTAAATTAAGTGTATGTGATTTAACTTCTTTAGGCATCCGTATTAAGTTGGTGTAACTCACTACTGTTAAATAGATCTTAATTTTCTGAGACAATAAGTCTTCATATATCTTTAAGTAAAAATCAGATTATAAAATGTTGTATCATACCAGTACCAGAGAGCTCTCTTTGCTGTAACAACCCAGTCTCACGACAGTTTATGAAATTGCCACGACATTTAATCTCGTGATTCATGTTCCGCAGTACAAATTTCTTAGTCTTATTTTTGTGTCCTTGAACATGACTTTTCATCGGTCTCTTTTTATATGTACAAATTCATGTCCATAGACCTGAAATGCTTTCCACTTTTAAAAGGCAAAAAAAAAAGTGCAGTTGGAGGTGGAGCAAATCATTTTGCCACCACTCACAAAGACCCAGGTTTGAGTCATGCACGTCACAGATATTCGTTCATATCACTTTAAAACACGGCAGTATTTAGTTTAGAAAAAAAGATCAGGTTCCACTTCTCTTAAAGCTTTATTTTCTGGGTTGCCATGGTGACACCTACCCACTCTCTCTGGACAAAATACCTGCTCCTGACATGAAATATACTTCCTATTGAAATGCATTCCTTTAAAAAACATGACAGTTTGTGTCCATGAACAGAAAAAAATGGACCGCTTTTTCACAGGCGCTTCATGTTTTGTTCTGAGACTTCTGGTTGTATCAGATGTTCCTTTTTGTTGTGGCCACTCCTTGATCACAGAGAGATGTTGTATTTTGTTTTATTTCACTGGTTTATTAAAAAAAATAATGTGCTTACTGTTTACGATACTAATGATTAAATCAATATGAATTGATGTTTGCATCTGTTCGTCTAGCACTTCTACTCTTCTAAGAGTTAAACTCAGAGATGCACAATATTTAACTACCGCACATATTTCCTTACCTGCCACGAAAGATTGAGCTAAACATCACACATCTGTGCTCTGCTATTGCATTATTTATACTTGTTTGTAATCCACACTGAGAGGTATCTAATATTTGTGTATCGTGAGTTTGCATCCATTTTATTCTCTTTTTTTCTCTCTTTTTTTGTTTGTTTGTTATAATGCAGTTAAACTCGAGGGAACACTGCCGTGTTATGTGCCTGTGTACTTGTGGAGCCTGTTCAGACATGCAGAAGAGCAGCTCATCGTGCTTTCTGTGTGCACGCTTTCTGCTGACTTGTTACTTTTGCAGCAACAACTTTCAAAGTCTTTCGTTCCGCTTGCAACACTGAACTGGAGCACTTAGCAGTCAGCTATTTCCCACTTTTCATTTCAGTTTTTGAGCGGGCTTTTTTCCCTCTTTATTTACCTTTTATTTATTTATTTATTTATTTTAAATAAGTCTGTCCTTTCTGATCTTCCTCTTTTTCTTTTTTCTTTTTTTAAACAATGCTATGTCACAGTGTAGTGCAAGCTGAAGAAGAGGAAGTTTTAAGTGACAAAAGTGAAAACCCTCTCTGGAGAATTAGAATTTCACTATTCTCTATATTTACCGTGTGCCAGCAACACACCAGTGCACTGAAGTAATTTGATAATAAATGATTTCTCTCACGCGATTCACTTTTTCATAAGACTCTACTGATCACAACATGGGCACAATAGGATACCAAGCCCTTTACTCTGAGGTATCTTTAGATGCATCCTGTTTTGCAGACCTGTTTAAAAAAATTTCAGGGCCCCACTGATGTCCACGGGAGCTGCAGCTTGAGTTTGTGACTGCTATTAGTGAGAGGGCGTAGATGGAAAAAAAACAAGTGTGACACGTAACTTCCCCTGCCCTGGGTCACTGACTGCCTTCGAATTGCACTGCCTGCTTGTTTATTGGGTTTCAGCTGAGAATGACTGGCATCTTGCCTCTTCCTGTACTATTATATGTGCATGTGTGAACCCACCAAGAGTCCTAGAAACATGGGATGCATCCCAATTGAGGCCTTTTCCCTTCATCTGCAATTGCTTTCATCCAGAGCGCTCCCTTATCAGATAGGACACTTTGAAATAAAGCTAATCAAAGTCCCATAAACAGATGAATGGATGTCTGAGCGCTTTTATGTGTTAGCGTGATCAAAACTACAGATTAAAGGGAGGAGATGTTAAGAGTGGGGAACACTATTGAAGTTCATCATGAGTTGCCAAGTTTTTCTGTTTCTGCAGCTTCCCTCCCATTTTTGATATTTCAGCGAGATTCCCTGCAGTTCACATGCTAGTGTCGCTCGCATTTCTGTTTTTTTTTTTTTTAAATTTCCTCAGGGGGAGAAAGCCTTGTTTGTTTACTCCATATTATAACTGGCTGTGTGCCGTATTTCTCATTGCTCTCCACACTGTCTGTTTCTATTCCTGCTTGATTTGCGCCTTCCCCAATGCTGCAGAAGGCTTTCGTAACTGTGCTACATAACTATATTTAAATTTATGGCTCTTGATGATAAAATTATAGTCTTTAACAGAAGGCTTTGCCACAAGTCTGAAAACTTAAGCAGTTTAACAAATTCCAAACATTTTCTGTTGGTACAATAGTAGATGTGAAGAATTGTGCATCCTTTGCTAGAGGGTGCCCTCTCTAAATGCTTGTATTTGCAGACCTGTTTAAAAAATGTGAGGCTATTATAACTAACTAGGTCATTGTGATGAGACTACTGTTCATCTAAACTATATATAGTGCTAAAATGAAAATGATGAAGAGGCTGTTTTGTCTCTGTAGCCTGAATGCACAATGACTTTCCTCAGCAGACTAACAGAGAATTCTCCAAGCCCACTCATCCCTCCTTAATTCACTTACACAGTAAACTAGACTCTTGATACACTCTTAAAGGGAAGATCATGATGATAGAGGGGAAATGAAGTGCAGGTGATTTAGCAATGCATTACATTTTTGCAGAGTATTTTGTGATTCAAGTAAACATCTTTGTTGTGTGGCGATTTCATGTGCACGTGTGCAGCTTTTTACTTTTACTTTTATTAGTGGTTGATTATCTCATACTGTTTAGACATGAAAGTGTAATCTATGAAGGTTATGTTTATGTAGCATCGCTTCATTCCTTAACCAGTCTTTCAAAATAATATTTTCGTTGTCTTCAAGGTTAAATGTGGTGCACTGAGACACATCTGTTTTACGGGTAACTACCACAGTGGTGGTTTTGAGTACGTTGGCAGGTGTTTTGTATGTCTGGATTCTCAGTGTGATAGCATCCCCACTGTGCAAGATGAATCGTTATAGCTGTGTAGTTGAGATCAAAATGAAGGCCTTGTTGGAAGATGTGCAGATTATCAGCTCGAGAAGTTCTGAATAAAGTACTGCAGAAGTAGGAAGGTCAAGAAAATACCTTAGAGCTCGGTCGCCTGAGCTCTGTGATGAGGCTGCTGTGATCCCATTGCCAGGGGATCTCTGTTTTTAACTCATCCAGGCAAAGGACTGGTGAGCTTATGCCACAGTAAGTTCACAGGAATAGCTGGTAATCCTCTAGAATTAATCAAACTTGCATACCGTGATCACCTAATCAGGTCTGCACACAAACTGTGCTTGATGTCAAAGTCAGATTTGTTGTTTTATGGGTTATAAGCTATGAAACGTTGTGGTTTTAATATTATCCATCAATTAATTGACCCTATAAATGATACTATAAATCTCTAGTTTTCACATTCAGATCTTTGTGAGCGAGTCTTGAGAAATGAGCGGATAAAGCAGACCTTTTTGTTACTGTATTCTCGTCTTTTTTTTAAAGTTAATGCATTTTGCAGTGTTGTTGGTTTGCAGTTTTTCTTATTTTTACCCATCACTAAGATTTTCAAGATCCAAGGCTGTTGATGGCTTTAACAGGCCTCAGTCTGGCTCTGTGTCCTGTGTCTGGCAATTACCTTTTCTTCTTCTCGGCTTTTCTTAAAGCTGTGGTAACAGCACTGTCACCACACTAGTAAAACCATAAAGGGTTACTGCCACAGACAGCAAAATACGGCCCTACACTGGAGCTCAGCTCAGGAGACCATAAGCAGAAGAATTTGGGTTTAGCTTGTTCTTATTCGAGCACCACAGCGGTCTTTATATGCAAAACCTTGGAACATTATCGTGGACACTGGAGTCAAGATCGGTTTTCGTGTCATGTTTCATTCCACAGGCTCTCAGTTTCAGCAGTTTCCTTGACAGCTCTTTGTGTGTGTGTGTGTGTGTGTGTCTGTGTGTGTTTTAAAAAAAAAGAAAAAAAAAAGTACCAGAATAATATGGTGAAAGACAAGAATTGTGTTTTGTGTCATTGATGGTGTGAGATGCTCTACAGAATGGAGCTTTCGGTGTAATTCAGCTATTTTGAAATGCCAACAAAATTGTGATTATCAGTTTTTTTCTTTGCCTATATAACTTTGAATTGTCTCAACTGGTGAGACCGTTCAAGCTTGTGTCGTGAAGGGTCTTGGCACAGATGTGTGCGGTTGGATGTATATTGTTCTACTGTTGCGGTGTTTGTGTTACAAATATAGATATAGAAAACAACTTGGGCATTAATTAAATACCCGAAAAATTTGACCAAAATTTTTTTTCTAGCGTGTTTGTGCAGGTAATCCTTGTGGCCGTATACTTCGGTTTGGCAGATTGACTCTTCCCAAGGCAAACACCACATCAGATGGTCTAGTTGCGTCATTTTTCTTAAGATAACCACTATGATTATAAAAACATAATGACGTTAATTATAAAGGCCTTTAAACTGATCTCAATCATCCAGTTACAGTACTGCAGTGATTGTGCAGACCTGTTGATCCAGACCTGCAGCCTCAGTGTTTTCCGTTCTGCGAATTTAAGCTTCCTCCCTTCCTTGCTTCCTCCCCCACCCTCCTGCTGTGGATGTGGGCTTTTGTTTCCCTGTTCCTTCCATTATCTAGTCTTCATAAAGTGTTCTGTATTAATTGACATGATCTGATGGCACATGAAAAGGAGCGCCCAGCTATGGAAACGGCTTTACTGTATCAGCAACAATGCTCGATTCTTACTGTAGCCAAATTATGGTGAGACATTACAAGCAGAAACTGTCTAAAGTCCATATATACTCACAGAAATGTTAAAAAGGCTACTTAGTCAGACTTTATCTGTGCTAAATTAGAAACCTGAGCCTGACAAGGGCTTCAGACCTAATCTGTTACAGTCTCTGTGTTGTTGCCTGAAAAGACACTCAGGGACTTGGTAATGAAGTTCTTTCATCTTATTGTCTCGCACCTTTTCCTCATTTTTTCATGTCAACAGTTACATTTATGATGTTTTAATGACTTCCCCCCCCCACCCCCTTCTCTGTTTTCAGACTGCCAAAGGCTACATCCTTTTGTTTGATGTGCTAGGTGGAGGGGATGACAAGTACCTCTATGAGCCTGTCTATCCAAAGTGAGTGCAACACACATTCAGACTACTTTTAAAGAGCTATCGAACCATTGTTTGATAAATGTATTTAAGATCCCAATCAGTATCAAAGAGGGTAATAAACAGTGCGTGGTTGAAGAGGAGCCTACCTTGTGATTGACATTTTGCTGCGGTTTAAGCGGCATCACTTCATTTGTGTCTTTGGGTACACAGAAAGAGGAACGGTGGGAATTCTGTGGACTTGCCTACAGTCTGTTGACACAGAAAAGAAAAGGGAACAACAGCAGCGCTCACAGCAAATAGAAGAAGGGGGAAAAAAATTCAGATCAAAAGACACTCATGAGAAACACAAATGACCATCTGCACAACTGTGCTGGGTGTTTTAGGCAGATCCACCCTTCACTCTTCATAACAGGTTTGCATGAAAGAATTCTGAGCCACACAGGCCTTAGAGACTGGTCACTAACCAAATGTGTATTCCCTGATTCGCTGTTGGCCAGTGGTTGCTGCCTGCTGCTGAGTGAAATCTGTAACAAAGATCACAAGAAAATCTCCTTGTAATCACTTTGGTCACTATCTGATTGCCTCAGTTGTCCCACTTGCTGACAGACAGTCGTGAACTAACCACTAGTACTATTTGACATGGCTCGACTCATTTTTTTTTTGTACCTGGTACCAGGTAAAAACCGGAATCGGAGAACCTTCTCCTTCGATGAAAAAGCTGTGCCTTGCTGCTTCAAGCATCATGTTATAAAGTCCACAGCTGTGAGTTTAAAGACAAACAGTTTGTGTTTCAGGTTTGCACCCTTCAGTTTCACTTTTGTTTAGCAAGTAGTTGGAGCGTTTTCAGGCATGTCAGTGTCTTCCATGCAAACTAGGGGCAACCAAATCAGTCGCAAGGACATTATCAGTACATCACCGTATACCTCTGTGTGACCAGCAAGTACCCTCCTGCAACCACTCTGCAACTGGTTGAGAAATACACTGTGTAAGCTGGTGTTTACCAGGAGGTCACTAACCTTTCTCTTGATTTTACAGTCGGTACTTTCCTCCTTTATATACAGTTTATAGTTACATGCAGTGATTAGTTGAACATTGTCCAAGGCCCAGATTGCACTGGTTACCTCTTCTGTCAGTGATGTTTGCCTCGCTGAACTGCTGTGTCTCGATCACCTATGTCTACATATACAGTCAACCATAAGAGAGAGAGAACAGGAAACATTGCCTTTAAGTAAAACTCTTAACTTATTCACTCATAACTTATACTGCTCCCTGCGTTGCTTTGAATTTGTAGGTAGCTTTTACTTTTACTTTTTATTAACATTCAGTTGCCAGTTTTATCTTTTACTGTGTCTGTGATGCAGACTTTGACAGTGAAAGGTGGTTATGTAATGTTATGGGTGGGGTATCAATATGACTATCAACATGTGTGGGGGGAGAAAAGCGGTAGCAGTTGTACAGGTGCAGTTTACTAGTAAATACTCTCATGTTTGCTCATGATTGCATTTGCGTCATTAGAGCAGGCGGTGAAATTATAGCTGCAGTTTCTCCATTACCAACATAGCTGTTCCTCAGAGGATTAGAAATATTCAGAGCACATTCAGATTTTTCATTCATTTATTTATTTATTTTTTATTCCTTTACAACACACCAGCAGCGTTTGAGCAAGTTAGGACATATTCAGTGTTCATTGTCAGCTCTGTAACTTTGCAATTTTAGCATTTCACTGGGTTTACTTTCACGTAAGTAGGACTAAAATGTGTGTTTGGAATGATGTGGTTGCACAGAGGAAGCCCTCGTGTGAAGGTGACCCCTGGTTTTAAGGAGGAGCAATGTGCGCCCGCTCTCTCTCTAGAGATGAAGAAGCCTGTGGATCTGGAGGCCCCCATCACCAGGTAGGTGCTCTCTCATAGATACTTTCTTTCTGTTGTCTACCTGTCTGCCTCAGCCTCACACAGGCATCAGCTCACTCCCTCTCGGTCTTTGATGTGTCATGGAGCTCACATTTACACAGGCAAATTCTCCTACACAAACACACACTCTGAAGGTTTACTCTCACTCTGTCTCCATTCAAGCACTCCCTGTAAACTCTTAACAATGTTTATGGCCACCCCTTGAGCCTAGCTTCATCATTATGTGTATATATTTCCATGTAAATAACTCTTTCTTGAACCTACAAATATTTACCTGGGTATAAATGTTCTTGTTACTTTTAAAACAGTGATTTAAAATGTCGTAAATGAAACACAGGCAGGATAGCTTCTATAAAACATGCACAACAGAATCCAAATCACTGTTATTCTGTCTGAGCGCTAACTGTAGTGTTGCATTTGAAGAATTTTAAAGATTTAAGCTATGCACAAACACTTCTCAGGTAGTTTATCAGCAGCTATTTAAAGATTTTTTTTTTTTTACAAATGTAGCTCTTTGTGTATCTGTTAAAGCCATTTGGCTAACGGTAATGGCTCGAAAACGTCTCTTCTTCTGATGGAAAGACTGTGTTGGCAGTGAGAGACAGCTGAGGTGCAAAGCGAAGCTAAATTGTGCCCAGATTGCACTGGCAGAGATTTTTAATGGCAGAGGCCCACAGTGAGGGAATGCATGAATTGGCAAAAATGAATGGGTGCTGAGAGGGATGAGTGACTGACAGATGAGCTAACTGATTAAAGCAAAGAAGTAACATTTGCCTGGAACATAATTAATTCAAATCAGGCTCTTATGTTTTCTGGATAGTTTGTATTCAGATCATCACACTGTGTTTTAAAGATGCAAATTGTCTGATAAGAATCCATCATTTCTTTTTATTTAAAGCTTGTCTCCGTTTCAGGTTTGATGACTGTGCTTTCTCTCCAGATGTAACATTTCTATTTTGCCTGTTGCATTTTAAAGAGCACGAACGGTTTTTATTCCACTAATTAGGTCTTTAATTATGTAAGACAACTTGAAGTTCATTTAAATGGCTCAAACTCATTTGTAAAAATTAGGCAAATAGGGCTTTTAAAAATATTTTTCTACACGTTTATATCAGTGTGAAGAAGGATCCATTTCCAGTCATTTGCCTTTTAGTCTGTGTTTTGAATAATAAGGAAAATTACCTAATGACCTCACTACATTTTCATTTTTTCCCTCCTGCAGAATAACGAACGTAAAACCTTCAAGTTTAAAATGTTAAACAAGTCTGCTCAATAAATCATCAGGACTTTGTGACGATTTATATGTGATCCATTGAATTTACACAATGCAGTAAAACTTCAGTGACCAAAGCATAAACATGATTTCAGAATTGTTACTGTAAAAGGTTTAAGTATATATTAATGAAATGGCCAGCACATTTAGAGTACTGGGCAAAGCCTTGGGGGAAATGGGTGCTGTGATTGTTTGAAACAAGTACAAACATACATGGAAATACTGTATATAAGGCAGCAACAGAGGTTTGTATTGTTCTCCTCAGATTGAACGTCAGTATTTGGTGTGACCTCCTTTATTCTTCAACCTAGTCTGAACTCTCTTAGTCAAGCTTTCTTGTAATTTCTTTAAGTTGTCTTCAGTAATAGTTCTCCAGGCTTCTTGAAGGACATTCAAATCTCTTCTTTGGATAGTGGCTACCTTTTTCTTCTGTTCTCTGTCAAGATGACCTGACACTACTTCAGTAATCTTAAGGTCTGGGCTTTGGGGAGGCCAATTTATGATCCACTGTGTGTTTTTTTCCATTCAGGTATGTTTTTACTGCATTAGCAGTGTGTTTGGGATCACTGTCATGCTGAAAAATGAAATGGTTGCTAATCAGAGGCATTCCAGATGGTATTGCATGGTGGCTCAATATCTGATGGTATTTTTCTTTATTTATAATTCTATCAATTTAGACTAAATCCCCAACAGCACTGACTGAATTGCAGCCCCAAACCATGACTGAGCCTCCACCAGGCTTTACAGATGCCTGTAGATGCGCTCTCTCCTGACCTCATCTGTAAATATCGGTGATGATCTGAGCCAAAAAATGTCAAATTAGGATTAATCACCCAAAAAAGACCTGGTGCCATTCATTTTCAGTTCTTGTCCAGTTCTTGTGTAATTTGGCATACTTCAGGCCTTTCTTCCTGTTTCTCTTCCTTAAGAATGTTTTCCTGGTAGCCACCCATTTCTAATGAGACAATGAGGCTTCAGTGAACAGTAGATGGATGAACTGAAGGGCACGATCTGCACACCACGTCAAGATATGCCAAGTTTTCAGCTAATAGCGCTCGAAAATCATCTTGTTGGTGGAAAAATAACATTTTATGCCTGTCAACCTGTTAAAATTTAAAATGAGTTCTTTGCTCAGTTGTTTGTGTAGAAACAACACTGGTTTATCCATTCAGTTAGAGGTCATTTATGCTTAAATGATAGATCAGTGTTGATTGGCTTAATGAACAACAAAAAAAGAAACATTCCTGTAAAACTGGTCAGGTAAGGAGTGGACTGAAAATGAGTGAAAAAGCAGCCAATGTACAAAGAAAAACTTTGAAGGATCTTCAGAAATCCCAGAGAACTATTGCTCAAGGCTATTTTCCAAAATGTATAGTTAGTGTAGCTCCTTGGAGGCACAAAGTGAGGGGGGAGGTACTAGAACGATGGAGCCAGTCTAATATAATTGTTTTCTCCTCTATGGTGGTTTGAGTTTTGTGTTGTTTTAGTTTCTGTCTTTGTTCCAGTTATCACCCACATGTCCTGGGGATTGACGTGTTTGACGTTTAATGAGTGACAAGAACTTTTACCGTTTCTTTTCGTCCGCCTTTTTGTTTTTGTTTGTATTGTCCCGTGTTCATCTGCCATTTCTCCTCTGCTGTCTGCGCTCGACAGAGATTACGGGGTAGTCATCTGAATTAGAGCGCTCTGTTGGCATTTCACAGGCACAGCTTGATTGTGCAGGAGATGAGTGGGTGTCTCCTGCTGCGTGAAGCTGCAGTAAAAGACGTTGCCTCCTCCACAGTGTCAGTCCACTGTGCTTAAAGCCTTTGCTTCCCTTCATTTTTCCACTTGCTGACTCTCGGCTGTTGTCGTCGTGCCTTCCTCGGTGTTAAACCTCTTACCCTTTTTTAGGATACAATGAAGTACTTTACCCACACAAACACACTGTTGTTTGTTCTCTTGTGTGTTAGAAGATGGGGAGACTTGGCACTAGCAGCTACATGGCCTCATCACAGCTGCCCAGTAAAACTTTCAGTCTTCACACGGGGCACAGCTGGATGATGAATAGCCCACTGTTTTCTGTCTTGTTATATTGTTTCTACCCTGCCTACCTAGCTCCCCCGCCTGCTTTCTTTTACCAACTTCTTTTTTTTTTCCCCTGTTCCTTTGAATAAATTTTTTTTTTTTTTTTTTAATTTCTTTCCT
>VUQG01010539.1:6090-33394 GCA_015106755.1 Etia nguti | reverse complement strand
TACTCTTTCACCAAACACTCTGCACAATGCAGTTAGACAAGTACCGTTCTCCTGGCAACTGCCAAACCCAGATTTGTCCATCGAGTTGCCAGAAGGAGAAATGTGATTTGTCTCCAGAGAACACGTCCACTCCTCTAGAGTCCATTTGCAGCGTGCTTTACAGCACTGGATACGATGCTTTGCATTATGTTTGGTGATGTAAGGCTTGGATGCAGCTCGCCAATGGAAACCCATTCCATTCTACGTCCTGCTTTTGAGCTAATCTGAAGGCCACGTGAATATTGGATGTCTGTAGCGATTGACTCTGCAGAAAGCTGGCAACCTCTCCACACTATGTGCCTCAACATCTGCTGGCCCTGCTCTGTGATTTTAAACAATCTTGCACTTTGTTGGTGAGTTGCTTGTTCACAATCGCTTCCACTTTTTATAATGCCACTAACAGTTGGCTGTGGAATATTTAGTGGCAAGGAAATTTTGCAACTGGACTTTTGTTGCACAGGTGGAATCTTATCACGGTACCACAATGGAGCTCCTGAGAGCGACCAATTCTTTCACAAATATTTGTAGAAGCAGTCTGCATGCCTAGGTACTTGATTTTATAGTGATTGGAACCCCTGAATTCATTGATTTGGATGGGTGAATGAATACTTTTGACAGTATAGAGTATGTTTGGATCACTTCTCTGGAATTCCTGTTCTGACTTGCATGTAGCTGTCTCAAACTTGTGCAGAAAGAAGATTTCTTTTTCAAACTGATCTGAATACAGAAATCTTTATGCCTTGGGATGATTATACTTCTCAAAAAATCTGGACAACCTTACAAAGTAGAGCAAATCTAAGATCCATTACATTTGTTTTTTCTTTTGACATTGCATTGCTTTAAATAAAAAACATTTTAAATGATAATTAGTATGTGTTATTAATAATACAGAAGAACTCTTGTTAACCAGAACTGTCAGACTTGTGATCCAGAAATATTACAAAGTTTGAAAGAAAACTTCAGACTGAACCCAAAGTTAGAATGCCAATCAAAAGGATTCATTTAAAAATGGCTTTATTTCTCCTTTAGGCTCCAACACCCAAAGCTGCAGCAGAGGACAGCATTCGTCTGATGAAGGAGCTCTACATGTTTGATGTTCTCCGTGCTGATCGGACCACTGCTTCACATGGGTAGCCCTTCTCAGTTACTCACTAGCCCTGCCCAAAAAATTAAGACCGGTAACTGAAAGAATCTAAAAAAAAAAAAACAATGGGACATTGTTTTTTGCCTGTTGTTGGTGATAATTTTCTGCTGAAAAAAATGTCCTGTAATTACAATCACTTAGTTCCGAAATGGCTGTAAATTTTTGTGCAACAGCTTTTCAGAACGCATGTAGTGCTCATGAAGCATCTTTAATTTGACCATAAAAAGGAAAAAGAAAAGGATGGAGGGTAAAGTGGACAGCAGGAATGCGGCTGGAGAGCTTTGGTGGTAAAATAACTAATGCATTAATTTTAACCATTGCCAAAATGTCAGTGATTAACCAGTAGTGGTCACCAAATAATGCATCTAACCAATAGGGTGACGCTGATTATTATTCAAATATAGTAATAAAAATTAATGACAGGGTTCAGATTAATAGCATAGATCTATTAGTAACCCTATCCTGTACTCACACAATTTGATAGAAATTGATTTTGTAATGGACTATTTCAGTTCAGGCTCATTTGGTGTCCCTCTGTGTTGTTCAGCCTGGAGCTGAGAGTGCCTTTCCTGGACCACAGATTCACAGCATACTACCTCTCCTTGCCTGAGGAAATGAGGGTTGCTAAGGTGAGTCTGTACAATGTTGGTGTCCAAACTATCATGAAACTTTTCTTCGTATAATAGTGTATTGTGTCCTGTGAAACCAGCATGGAGTGGAGAAGCACCTTCTGAGGGAGTCCTTCAAAGGTCTCGGCTTGATACCTGATGAGATTCTCTGGAGGCGCAAAGAAGCCTTTAGCGATGGCATGACATCTGTGAAGAAGTCCTGGTACACGTACCTGCAGGAGCATCTGGAATCAATGGTAATATTTGGTAGAGAAACCTCTGACTCGGTCCCATTCACAGTTAAATTTTTATGTTGACATTGACTTCTGCCTAAGAAAGTGCCTTCTTACAATCTAGGAAATCTAGACTGATTTCAGGCAGATTTCAGGTGGTGTGGACACCCAGGTTTGTGAATGCATAACTCGAGAACAAGGCAACGTAGAAAATTCTCAAATTCATACCACAGGTGCACTTACTAAAATTCTGATGAGTCCCAAGCTCAGTGCAATGGCACTACTTTGACAGAATAAAAGATTTACTTCAACTTTAAATTTAGCATTTAAAGTAAATTTAAATTAGAACGGGCCAAGAATTAACTGAAAAGCAATGAATTGATAAAAAACACTAATCACGACAGTTGGCATTAAAATCTTTAATTACAACCTCAGAGACAGGTTCAATAAATTGCAGGGGTTCCTCTTAGCTCATTATTATGACGTTGCTAGTTAGTTGATGTTGCTGCTTGGTTGATTGAACAAAATTTGTGAGTGACCTGTCTGTTTTCTTAGGTGAACGATGACGACATGGAGGAAGCTTACAAAAAGTTCCCTCACAATCCCCCACGCACTAAAGAGGCCTACTACTATAGACAGGAGTTTGAGAAGCACTACCCAGGCCGTGCTCAGTGGCTCTCCCATTACTGGATGCCACGCTGGATTGATGCCATCGATCCATCGGCCCGTACCTTGTCTATCTATAAACTTGAGAAAGACCAATAATTTGGATGTTTGTGTCTGTCTGTAATATGTGTAATCTTTAACTTCGAGAGATAATTACAGTTAAAATTTCTTCCACTCAGCTGAGAGAACAAAGACAAAGCTCTTCTGCTTTTAAGATTAGGCTTCAAACTTTCCTTCAGGTTTTCCTTTCTAATGCTGACTAGTTGGAAATGGATCAGGTGAACCCTAACCATCTCTTAGTTACCCTGCTATAAGCTCCAACTGCTAGTGGACTTTCATCGAGCACTTCCTCACTTTCCTGTTTTCACTTGCCCTGTGTTTATATGCCACTATTGTGCATCAAACTAGAGTCGCTCCTCCACCACGTCGAAAGCAGCCAGTTCTGGTGGTTCGTGGATCCGACTAGAATGTCTCCTTGGTGGGACCCAATACACGCTGGAGAGATTATATATCTTACCTGGCCTGGGACCGCTTTATTGTTCTCCAAAATGAGACGGAGGAGACGGTTTTGGAGAGAGAGGTCTGGGTTTCTCTGCTTAGGCTGCTGCCCCTGCATCCCAGTAGAAGAAAATGGATAGATGGAAATACAATCTTTGGCATGCATACTGGAGGATCAAACCACCAACCTTCTGATTAGTAGATGACCTGTTCTACCTCCTGAGCTACAGGGTAACTGACTGGCTGACTGAGGGTCAGTAGGGTTATCATGCTGCTACATGCTGTAGCTTTTGACAGCTTTGATTGATTTCTGGTAGTTTGATGTTTGGTTTCAGTTTGTGTTTGGCTCTTAATCACCAAGCTAGAACTGCAGCATTGTTGGCACTAACTAGCATATTATACAAGCGTTGTGAACAACATTTTTGAAGTTTGCCAGATGTGAGACATGCGTAAAAGATCTAATAATTTTTTTCAGGCTTTTTAGGTCTGACTATTCAAACAGTTTGGGAACAAGAAGTTAGACTTTCCATACAACTGTTCCACCCATGGTCACATTTGAAAGTGGATTACAGGAAGAGATCACTAATATCTGCAGTCTAATGTAATTTAATAACCATGCTACAGCAAGGAAATTGTATCCAACCTTAGTTTATTGAATGATGTTTGCACTAGGCAGCATTGTATTTGTATTTCTCTCTTAACTAATCTTTTATCTGTCTCTATTTTTCTGTGTTTTACATTAATTGATGCTAAAATAAAGTTTCCTGTTGCAACAGAAACTGTTTACTTCATTTATATTCCATGCAATACCACCGTTTACCATCAGAGTCTGCCCTAGCACCATCCATCTAGATTAACTGAGCACTGATTCACAAGCTTAAGACTGAACCAGTGATAAAATAATTTTAATACAATTTTTAACATTAATTTTAATACATCACAACATATGCAGATGAAGAACAAGGCAGCTTCTAAAAGTCACTTGAAAGCCAAAATGAGAACCTGTGCTATTTTGTTGTATTAGCAAAAACAATCAAACAGTTATGAGGCACAGTGAAGTGAGATTAGCGGCACACTTTTCAGAAAACTCTGGCAGATGGTGGAAGTTAACATTTACAATGACACTTCCTCAAACTCCACTCTTTCTTCTACTGAAACAGATCAAACTGACACAAGTACAGAACTGCTATATCACTACAGTATGAAAAATGTAATCTTTTAAATGAGCTAACAGCTATATGCACTTTGGAGAAAAACAAAACCAACATCCGGTCCCCGTCCCGTGGCTGAAGAATGGTTGATGAGAAGCAGAGAGTTGACGGCTGTTTAGCGGCGTTTGTCATACATCTCTATTGTGTTCCAGTTATAAGACTCTGCAGAAAAAGGAAAAATGCCAACTTAAGGATTCAGTTTGTTTTTGAGAAAATGAGACCTCGTTAAGTGAACTGACCTGGCTCCTCTTGGCTCCTCTTCCCCATCAGTCCAACGAAGGAGTTCACTTTATGTCCTTCATAGGAAAGACATTGCGATAAGACACTACACTGAATGTATCATTCATCTAACTACAACAAGAAAATTGTAATGTCTCTCGAGCCATTGACAAAACAATGAATGCTGTCTTGTTGGTTTCTTTCTGTTAGTATTAAAGACTTAGTGTTGAACCATGAACAATTCAACTAAACGGTCACATGTCCTGAGGGCACGTATCTCAGCTCCCTGTCTTATGATTGTTTTACAGCGAGTCCTGCATTACAGGAATAAATTAGCTGTTTGCTTACTTACGCTGCACTGAGTGCATCACTGAGTGGGTGACTAATTCAGATGAAACGCAAACCATGACAGAGGAAAGAGAAAATCCCCTCCTCCTCATGGCTCTTTATCTTTTCCCTCTTTGTCTCACACAGGCGTCTCCCCTGGCCCACCTTCTTTACTCACTAATTAATGAGTTCAAAGAACATTAGGAAAAAAATCTTTGGTGGCTGTCTGTTAATTAAACCCTGGGAAAGTGTCTACTGCATTTCTTGCCCACAGACACGAACACTGTGGGCAAGTTGAATTTGCGCTTTTTCTACTCCACGCTCTGTTTGTGGAACAAAGACCTTCACTTTTGTTTAGTGTGAGCTGATATCTGTAGAGCTGTCACAGCTGTGTACACCTCTCCACCCACTGTCTCCATACATTTATTGACTCCATGTATTTTTTTTGCCTTTAATCTCAGTCAAAATGCAAATTATTAGAGAAAAGCACACGACTCCATGTGACCCTTGCAAACTTGGCTTTGTTTGCGTGCCTGATATTAAAGAACCCCGTCCCTTCGCACACTGAGGAAAGTTCCTTTTAAAGTTTAAACATTGAATCTCCCATAGTTTTCCTGGCAGTAAAAATGTGTCTGGGCTCTTATGGGTTAATGTCCTGAATGCTTTTTAATGCCCTTCAGTCCATTTAAAAGGGTTTATTTCATGGATCAGACACGGAGCAGAATCTTTGCGACCTGTATCTACTTAAAGGCTATGGTCGTTCAACATTTGTAAGGCCTTGCTGTTTATATCACTTGCCATCACTCTGTGGTGGCAAGTGTGGTGTTCTATGCGGTGGTGTTCAGCAGGATGAAAGCTGCTAATGTCAACAGACTGAATAAATTAATCTTGAAGACTGATTCTGGGAGTAGAACTCCAGACTCAGGTAGAGGTGTCTAAGGGGAGAATGCTGAAGAAACCCCTCATCAGTATGAGTAATACAGCCCACCTGATGGATACGTCTCTGATTGGTCACCGCAGAACAGTCTCATTTTACCACATGGGAGGATTATTACATTATCACTAGTAATCTATTCTCTATTAAATTAAAAGTGATACTGTAACAGGATTACTTATAATTCACATAAGTGATATGGTGGTAAATTGAAAGTGATCATTTAATACTTGTTAACTGATCACTGTAATAGATGGTTGTAGCTATTCATCAATTTTATTTGGCAATAATATTCATATTTGTACCGCATTCTGCCTATTTCCACTACTGTACATACTGATATTTATATTTGTTTTAAATTTGTAATTTTTTTTATTTAGCTTTATTTTTGCCTGAGCTTTATTTTGTTATGTTAAAATTCATTTTTGCTTTGTGCATGCTGATTTGTGCACAAATGAGCAGTGTACAAACCAGCTTGCGCCAGTCAAAGGTCTATGGTAACTGTTCCACATATCTACAGTTATTAACCCGTTGGCAAAGGGATTAGGTCTTTTTGTTCCGAGTTTTAATTAAATAGCAGGAAAATTGATACAGCTATAAGGACTTCCGGACTTACTTTTGCGGGTGATCTGTGTGTTTGCTGTGGGAGGATGAAAGTAAAAATGAAAGGTTAGAATAACTGGTGCATAGGAGAAATACTTTTATTAAGAAATAGCTCTTACCCATAGAGCGCCTCCCCATCAGACCAATAAACTGATGTGGTTTTGGCTTTCTTGTCATTCTCAGCAGGGCTTCTCTGAACGGGTTGTCGGAAATCCAGCCATTCTGAGTGGAGGGGGAGAATGAATGTTTACACTGAGAGGCAGAGTAGAGTGAGAGTGGATCTTATCTTTATAAAAATGACATTGGACTGGTATCCATTTAGTGTCATCGAACTATACCTCAACTGTGTTATTATCATATCTACCTCCTCACGTCATTATAACAAGGGAATAAAACGGAATTCTGCCAGAACCTTGTCTTAATCAATATTAGCTGAAAGACCCACCCACCAGTCCACCCACATAAAATACACCGATTAATACAGATTGAATTTGGATCTTTTCTTGCGATTTTCTGGTTCCATCTCAGGATTATATTCAGGCAGTATGCATTAGTGTGACTGGCAATGTGGATTTTTGCGCTACTAATGTCCCGCACAGAGTAATGATGCCCGTTGTGACAAAGTGCCGATATATCCAGTCCCTCCTAAAGTGTGATTAAGCTAATAATATAAGCCTTTCTATCGCCTTTTCAGTAAATTCGTGAATACATATAATTTTAATATTTTTTTTTAAATACAAATATGCAATCCTACAGTGTGGTGCTGGGATTTAACATACTTCTGCAAAGGGATGTCTTTGTTCTCACAAAAAAGAAGAAGAAAAAAAAACTTAAGTTAAACTAATTTCCTTATGCCTGTTAGGCGGTACATAAATTTATTCTGCTTTCATCCACAGAAGGAGACTAAAAGACGAGCTACTTAAACAGTGGTATTTATGAATTATTAAGGAGAGAGTATAAGTCTGAATAAATACCTGGATTTGATTAGTGCTCGTCCAGTAATCAGTGTCTTCTTTTGGGTCATTTTCCTCGCCGGAAACTTGGGCGGCGGCGATGAGAACCATTAAAACTGCTACAAGCAGAGACTTCATGATCTCGCAGCTTTTCTCTCACTCTACAACAATAAGCACTCTAATACCCAATGTATCACGATAACAGTTATCAGTCAGCAGAAATAAATCGAGGTGAATGAAACAGGTGTGTGAGCACCAGAAGGAGCTGGAGTGTGCGCTGTTTCTTCCTCCACAAATCAACAGTAGTCCATAGCGCGTAGCGTGTGTCACAGCACTATCTCCAGCGCTGTCTGTGCACTCAGCTTCTGGAGCTGTTTGTTTCGCACCGTCTCCGATCCGTAAGCTCCTATATACCAGTGTGAATAGTGTTGCTAAGTAACGCCTTAACAGTACTATGATTACTTGAGTGAAGTTTCGGTAAGCAGCCTGTTAAGCGCAGTGATCAGAACCTGTTGTGCGTCACCGGACTTCACCGTCACTATTATGAAGAATGACGGTGACGTCATAAAGTACTGTTATTCAGCTTTCAGTGACAGTGAAAAGTCCGCTTTTCGTTGTCACAGCGCCAAAGACTTCAAAGTAGCTCCAACATGTCTGGGCCATTCGATTTAACGTTTTTTTTTGTTTGAATACTTTTGATGGAGGCCAGTATTGCAGTGATATTTCTACCTAATGCTCAGTTTAAGAAAATTTGTATTTTTTATCATTTATTCATGAATTTTTATTGCACCAAAGGATGAGAGTGTGTTAGTGTAGTGCAAAATGCATCCAGAACCGAAACAACTGCATTATGCTGCTTATAGAACTGTTTGCAAGCATTTCCACAGACAGCATGCTAACGCTAAGCTAGCCAAGAAGTGGGACTAATGTAAAAGCTGAGTGTTTGTAAACCCAAGCCCAGCCGCCAGACCCTGAACTTCAACAGGTAACAAATGGATGAACAGACAAGCTGCAGCCTCCGTTTCTACAGTACAATCACCGTGGCGATCGTTTGAAGTCTTTCTGGGCTGGTTTTCATCTTTCCGAAATAGCAAGATGAGATTGAATTAATGTTGATTTTTCATCTGAATCATCATTATGGTCAAAATTGAAATCTCAATGCTAAAATCCATATTAAAATACAGATGATACCTGACAGTGTAACAGTAATGACACTGGAATAACATTGATTCAAAGTTGTCATGTTATAACTGAATGATTATTGATCTGTTTATAGTTGACCAGGCGACAACAAAGGCATTGAAAAGTAATGGATTCATAGTTGACCGGGAAATTAAAACTATTATCAACTGGACTTTTCTCCGGGATCCCTCTCAAAGTGGTACATTCCATCTATCCACTATTGAAAAGTCATTCATCTATGGCTGACTGGGAAATTATATTGAAATTAGATGGATTTATAGTTAACTGGGAAAATATATTGAAATGCCATTGACTTATAGTTGAAAAGTTGCGAAAAAAAAGCAAGATGGCAGCATGTACAGACGTATTAAGCGGCACAGCGCACCCAACTACTGTGCACCCCTTGGGGTTTTTGTATTTTTAATGCCTTTTCACTGCGTCTTCCTGCAATGCACTGATCACTTTGTATTGTTGCCTCTACTTTTAAGATTAGGCTTAAAACTTTCCTTTTTGCTAAAGCATGTTACGTATCCTGCCAGGGGGAAAGGACACTGGACCATGTATACAGCAACATCCAGCATGCCTACAAAGCGACACCCCTCCCCCACCTGGACAATCTGACCACCTCACTCTGCTTTTTATCCCTGCCTACATCCCCCTCAGGAAACAAACCCCTCCAAGCACCTGGGTCATTAAAACATGGTCAGATGATGCTCTCCTCCAGCTACAGAACTGCTTTGATCTGACAGACTGGTCCATCAAACAGCAGGACCTGGAAACCTTCACTCACTCTGTCCTTTTCTACATTAAGTGCTGTGTAGAGAATGTGACAGTGACTAAAACCATCTGGGTTTTTCCTAAGGGAAAACCTTGGATGACGAGTGAAGTAGAGGCTCTGATCAGAAGTCATAACTAAGCCTCAGGCTGAGGGACAGTTCGCTGTACAGCCCTGCCAGAGCCAACCTGATGAGGAGCATCAAACAGGCCAAGGAGGCCTACAGGAGGAGGTGTTCCATCCAAGAACACGAGGTAAGGAGGAAACTGAGAGCGGTAAACCCCAGGAGAGCTGCCAGTCCCCGATGACATCCCAGGGGCTGTGTCTAAAGCCTGCAGGGACCAACTGGCAGGGATCCTCACCGGCCTTTTCAACCTCTCCCTGACTCAGGCCATGATTCCCACCTCTCTGAAGGCCTCCACTATCATTCCCATCCCCAAAAAGGCTGGTATAGGCAGCCATAATGACTGCAGACCTATAGCCCTCACGTCTGTAGTCATGAGTTCTTTTGAGCCGGTAGTGTCTCAGCACATCTGAGACTGTCTACCCCCCTCCCTTGACCGCGCACCAGTTTGCTTACAGAGAAAAATCGGTCCACGGAGGATGCCATCACTACCACTCCTCACAGAGCACTGAGCGAAGAACAGGAAGACATCCTCACCACCAAACTGGACCACCTTCAGATCCCCCCTGCTGACTGCTCCTCACCAACTGCCCCCAATCAATCCTTTTGCACTGGTTCCAAGCACTTTGCTCTCCAATGTGTGCCTTTCTTTTGTGTGCATTTCTGTTGTTTTGTATATATCCCTCTTGATTGGATGTATTTCTCTTGATGGTATATATATTTATTCTGTTTGCTATTTATTCCTGTCTTTACTTTTTATATTTTTTTTACTCCTGCACAGTTGGCATGGAGCATATTCTCCATATATATCGAAATGCCATTTATTTATAGTTGAAAAATCATGGATTTATAGTTAACCAGGAAATTAAAGCTGTTATCGCTTGGACTATTTCCCTCTCACAGTGGTACACCCCATTTGTTCAATAGTCATTGAGTTGACCAGCAGATGATATTTATAAATCAAAACAAAGAGGTGACTGCATTTTGAATACAAACCTTGAATGACAGAAATTATTACAACAACTCCATTAGGTACAGAGTAGTTGAACTTCATCTCTTTGGAAAGGACCTGCAACACACAGCATGTATACTAAGATAATCAAGAGTGGCATTACAGCTGAGTGAATGCCGACCCCAGCCCAGCAGCCACACTCTGAACTTCAGCTTATGACAAACGGATGATAAATCAGGCTGCAGCCTCTGTTCCTACCTGTTCATGTTTCTAAAGTAGGATCACTGTTAAGTTTCTTTATGCTAGTTTTTGTCTTTGCTTTCTGCTGTAGGCTTTGTGTAATACCAAGAGAAAGCTCATATGCGTGTCCTCATGAGGACAGGGATTAATTATGAGACATTGCCTTTCAGGTCATTTTACAGCGTAACATGAAAGTAATTTAACGAGTAATATAACGAATTACTTTCTCCTGGGAGTAATTAAGCATTGTGCTGCATTATTTTTGAGAAAAGCGTTCTATGTAATATGTGCAATAATTACTTTTTTGGGTAATGACCCCAACATCGATCACAACAAAGAGTGGAAATACCTCTAATACAGAATCGCTAAATTCTTATCAATTCTCATCCCTAGGTAACACAAACATAACTCAATTTTAAAATCACCGCCACTTTACTAGGCACATCTGTTTTCACTCTACAGCAAGACCTCATGTGTTGATGGGCCATCACATCATTAGTGAAGCTACAGACAGTCCGCTAGTAGCAACAATCCCACTGCAATTTCTCCAGAAATTGCATGTTCTAGTTTGATTTGTAAAATTTGGTTTCCCATGAAAGAAATGCATGTTGGTATACATATGTCAGAAGCAAGATTTTATAATTTCAGAATGGGTATTAATTAATAATTTACATACATTACACATTGAGGAGGCAGCTGACTGAGTCACGTAGATATGCATCCCAATTTTAAATTTATGCACCAGTGTTTCACACTTTATTTTTGTAGTTGTTCATATTTTTGTAGTTCAATATAAGAACCTTGTTCCTTACATTAATATCATGAACTTTTTCTGCAGGAGTGGATCCATTACCAGATCCCTGCATGTTCAGAATAACAGAATCATACACAAAATGTAATATTGAGGACAGGCCACTTGCCTTTGCCTTTGGCGTTAAAAGTAACGCGTTACTGCAATCCAAATACTTTTTTCAAGCAGCTATTAAGGTAAGGGATTACTATTGCAAAAATGAAACTAGATTACTGTTACTTTCCCGTAAGCACGCTGCATTACTAAACCATGATTTTGTTTGTGAGAGTGTCTCATGACAATGAGGTACAAGCGTGCGATGTCCGTGGAAGCAACAGACGTGTGTAGATCAACAATGGATAATATGGAGTGCGGGAAAGAGTAAAACCATGCAGCGTTTAAAGCTTAAAAGTACTGACATTACTTTGAGTTTGATTCCGTGAAAAGTGACAAAAACATTAGCGTCCGCTGTACACTCTGCGTGAGAAGAAAACTTCTTTCTTCAGCGAAAAATTAAACTTCAAATCTGAACAAGCACCTAGCAAGCCGCCACGGGAATGTGAAATTCACAGAGAAACCCCTGATCCCCCCACCTACATGACACCTGTGGCTACCACATCCAATTCCACCGGGCAAACCTCTGATGGCTCCACTCCTGTTAAACAGGTGAAAATAGAATTAAGAGCGACAGGACTTAGTGCCGCTGAATCTTTGATTTTATTTATTTTTTGCTGTGTTTTACTTGCATCTATTTGAAAGAATGAGTGTAAACACAAAACATTAATTTATTTTATATGCTGGAATATGCAGAAAATAGGTTTAAATGTTAAATAAATTTCTTCAAGTCAAAGACTGTTGCATATATATTTAATTTTTGCTTGATGCAATGTGCATAAAGTTAAAAGATTAAAACTAATAAAATAAGTTTTAAAAAGAGACTTTTTTATTTGATTCAATTTTATATGATGGATTATGCAGAAAAAACAGAATTGGGCTGAAAGGTCTATTGCTTTATTACGTATTTAGGTTGTGTATCATGTTTTAAAAAGCAACTAAGTAATAAAGTAACTAGTTACTTTTGAAAATAAGTAATCAGTAAAGTAATGGGATTACTTTCTTGGAGAAGTAATCAGTAATTATTAACTAATTACTTTTTTCAAGTAACTCGACTAACACTGGTCTTGACATCCCAGTACATCACCCTACACTGTGATGCTTCACCAAAGCCACACTTGCCTTTGGATGGGTATGATATCTTGCCAGCAGATTTTCTATTTGTGTGCTCAGAAGAGGAGCTCCTACATCTCAAAAGCTTGTCTGTAACTCTGGAAAAGGCCCCCCCAAAAAAATAAATAATGAGGAAGCTACACATGAACAAAGCTCCAGCTCTGAGTAAATGGACTGATTCTTATATAGCGCTTTTCTACTCTCCCGGAGTACTCAAAGCACTTTATACAACATGCCACATTCACCCAAGCACTGTCTTCTACACTTTTAAGTGCTTGCTAACTGCCATTCACACACTAATGGATGCACTGGAGAGCAACTTGGGGTTAATATCTTGCCCAAGGATATTTGGCATGCAGACTAGGGGGAGCCAGGGCATCGAACCGCCAACTTTCCGATCAGTAGAAGACCTGCTCTACCTCCTGAGTTACAGCCACCCCATCTGAGTGGCACCTGTTATGCAGGGTGACTGCCATGGTCTGGGTGAGTGGTGGTATTTTTCCAAAGTGCCATAGACTCCACCTCTGGAGTATAGACCACAGAGGCGGAGTACTCATCATCGCACCTGCTGTCAACACCTGGTGGTGATCTAACTGACAGTATTTAAGACCAGTGCTCGCAACTAGTCTTCGCCAGTTCGTCTGCAACTCATGTTGGAGCTTGGCCATCACATTTTGGAGTTCTTTAAGTTCCTCTTTTGCCTACCTTGTGTCTCCTTGTATTTTAGTTTCTGAAGGATCTCCATTCCTCCAACCTGGCAAGAACCTCACTTACCTCAGTCCTGTGAATCTCATGCCACTGGTTCATACTTTGTTTCCGTTGCTCTTCATCTGCCTACCCTCCTGCCAAAATCACCTCAGATCACCGTGTCTCTCAGGCTGGACTTTCAACCCAAGGCTACCCCTTCTGTATCCTCACCCAGACCATTCCGCCTCCCCCTCACGTCACACTGGACCTGCAAGCAAGTAAGCTTCTGGAAAGTCATTCAGTTGCCTTACCTCCTGTCACGTCACTCAGCACTCCTCTGACATCTCTCTCCTTCTGTTTCAGTGACCTCAATCGGCATTCCTCAAGCCACGACTTCCCCCAAGTCATGTTTTGATTCATGTCTCACGTTCCCTTGACTTATGTATTTACCTTGTGTTCGTAAACAAAGCTTTGCTGAAAATCTATTTGTTGTGCCTCCGCCTGAATCTGCATTCAGGTCCTCCTTTATGCATTGGCTCTTGCCGCCATAATGGTTTCGTGAGGTGTGTCATGTTAGAGGGCAGAGTTCTGCAGAATCACTTGCAGAGTGCATCATGAAAGGAACAAGTCAGAAAGCAGACACGAGAAGAGTGCCGAGATGGAGCCCTCAATAACCGCTGAGTATAGTAGGCTAAGGAATGTTAACTACTCACTCTGTGGTCTATTCGTTCACCCCACTGCCCCCTGGCTTCCTGCATCTCCTGATGCCAACGAATATTTCTTGTCTTGTTGCCTCAGTGTACAAAACGTTATTGACTACAAATATGTACAGATGGAATCTGGTTTGCCTACACTAAAGAAGAGCCATGCATATTGTTGGCAAGTGCAAGGACAACTGCTCATCAGTGGGATGCAGTTGTTGTGTGAGTGTGTTGTGTAGGCACAAGAGAACTACTGTGAGCAAAAATTATACACTGATAGACATGCAAAGACCAATCAGAGAAAAAGCTGACCATTTCTTTTTCTGCATATTCATGCCAAGCTACCTGTCTGTCTTATATAACAAAATAATTGACATTTTATTTTCAGTGTAGACATTTAATGATCACAATAATGTAACAATATTGTAAAACAATTTAGTGTTTTACTTTATTATCATTTTGATTAATATTTTTGAATCTGCATAGTAGTATAATACATTAGTATAACATTTACAATGAATTAGAACTATCAATAGGACTCAACTATCAGCACTCAAGTATCAATTCTGAATTTAGGTTTTGTCAGCTGAGAGGGCAGAAATGCTACAATACTGGCCTCAGCTGCTAGAAATTTTCCATAAGCTATAAGTCCATGTGGTTTCACATAACCAATTTTTTTAACTAACGCTGTGTTCTGGTAATTTGACAGCATACATGCAAGCAGTTGATTTATATTGTAGACATGTGATATGGTGACGATGTCATCCAAAAATTTGTTCTATCCTCAGAATGACTCGCTTCACATGTACTCTGACTATGGCAGGTGTATTCTTAACTTGGTATGCTGGCATTTGCTCCTGTTTGAATAGAAAAGGTGGGCAGAACACCTTGCATTTACAACAGCTACTGATTAGAAAGAAATTATCTACCATCAGTGCCATGTCAACTTCTCAGCGATGCTTGATTGTTTGGATAGCTCCTTATCACTAACCAAATCACCATACAGATCAGAGTTGAATGTCACTGTAGCTATGTCAGCTAGGACTTTCATGGTGCAGTGTGATTTGTATGAAGAGTACATTTCACTTTGTATGAGTGATGAGGATGGTGTTTGAAACCTCAGCTCTGTACAGCCTAGGACACCTGGGTATGCTGAGGTGCATAGTGAGTTACTTTCGGCAGAGTCAATTGCTACAGACCTCCAAACTTCATATGACCTTTAGATTAGCTCAAGAACAGTGCATAGAGAGCTTCATGGATCCAAGCCTTACATCACCAAGAACAATGCAAAATGTCAGATGCAGTGATGTAAGGCACGCCACCACTGGGCTCTAGAGCAGTGGAGACATGTTCTCTGGAGTGACAAATCATGCTCCTCTGTCTGGCAATCAGATGTACGAATCTGGGTTTTCATAGTTGCCAGGAGACCAGTACTTGTCTGGCTACATTGAGCCAAGTGTAAAGTTTGGTGGATGGAGATATTATGGCGTGAGGCTGTTTTTCAGGAGTTGGAGTCAGGCTTCTAGTTTCAGTTAAATTCTAAAGGCTTCCGCATACCAACACATTTTGGACAATTTCATGCTCCAAACTTTGTCAGAACAGTTTGGTGATGGGGCCTTCCTGTTCCAACATCACTGTGCACCAGTACACAAACCAAGGTCCATAAAGATATGGATGAGCAAGTTTGGTGTGGAAGAACTTGACTGTCCTGCAGAGTCCTTACCTCAACCCAGCTTTGGAATGCTGTTTCTATACTTAGATGAGCTCTGACTGAAACTCTTCAAATAAGCCATTCCTCTGCAGATGATCAGTAAGCTGTTTTACAACTGGTCTTTCAAGAATTTTTGAGATAAAAGGAAATAGGCCTCTAATTAGCTAAGACAGCTTGGTCAAGTGATGGCTTTTTAAGTAACGGTTTGCCAGCTTGAAGGCCTGTGGTACATAGCCGATTAATAGCGATAGATTGATCATATATAGGATTGAAACATGAGTTAATGGAAGCATTTGGTTGAGCGGTCTTGTAGAAATGGGGTCTAAAAGACAAGTTGATGGTTTGGAGGAAGTGATTACTGAAGTTAACTCAGAAAGATCAGAGAAAAATACTCTAAATAAATATCAATGGTATTGAAAGTAGTTTCACATAATATTACGTCTGTTAGATGATTATGAGTGATTTTTTGTCTAATGGTTAAAATTTTATTTTTGAAGTTCATGAAGTCATTACTAGGAATGGTTGGTTCAACAGAGCTCTGATTTTTATCAGTCTGGCTACAGTGCTGAAGAGACACCTAGGGTTGTTCTTATATTCTTCAATCAGTGATGAATAGTAAGATGTTCTAGCTTTAGGGAGGACTTTTTTAAAAAAAAATTGTTTTATTTATAAAGCAACAAACTATTTCTCCAGGCTAAATAATGATCTTCTAAATTTGTGATACACCATTTCTGCTTCAGCTTACAAGTTATCTGCTTTAAGGCACATGTTTGAGAGTTATACCAGGGTGTCAAGTGCTTCTGATTTGAGGCTCTCTTTTTCACAGGAGCTACAGTATCCAGAGTCGTACACAGTGAAGAAGTAAAATTATTAACAAGATAATCAACCTCTGTGGGAGTAAGGTAGCTACTTTGCACAGCGTTGGCACAAGACATAGAAGAAGGATGAATTATATCCTTAAACAGCACTTTCAGAAAGACTACTGTGAGGAAATCTATTCCCCAACACTGTGTAATCCATTATTGCATTTTTTTTTTTGTTATTAGGAAATGATCAGACAATAGAGGGTTTTCAGGAAATACTGTTTAATGTTCGGTTTCTATGTCAGAACAAGATCTAGGATGTGATTAAAGTTGTGGGTGGGTTCTCTTACATTTTGAATGAAGCCAATTGAGCCTAATAATAAGTTAAATGCTGCATTGAGGCTGTCATTTTTAGTGTCTACATGGATGCTAAATTCCCCCACAATAATTATTTTATCTGAGCTGAGCACTAAATCAGGTAAAAAGTCTGAGAAATCAGACAGAAACTAGGCCTAGGTGGATGATAGATGACAACAAATGATAAAAAAAATGATAGATTATTTGTGCATTGCATTTTACAATATATGTGGTCCAAGAAGAAAGATAAAAAGATAAATGTTTGTTGTCTGGCACAATGCAAAAGTATCTGTGTATGCCAGCGGTCCCCAACCTTTTTTTGCGCCACGGGACGGTTTAATGTCAGACAATATTTTTACGGACCGGCCTTTAAGGTGTTGCGGATAAATACAACAAAATAAAATGATTCGACCAAGACAAAAACTGTGGTATTTTGTAAATATAATAATAAACGTGAATTCACTGTGTAATTGTATAACTTTATTAGCAGCATCCTTCTGAAATGCGCCAACAACATTGAGGGTAACATCCTCCTCTCTGGCCCTTAATGCTCTCTGGTCGCTATGGTAAAGCGTAAATGTTTCTTTCAAAATAAGACACACAACTACAACACGGGAAAAGACCCAGGGAAACAGAGTTAATGATAAAAACCCCGAAAACCATAAATTTCACACCCGAGCCTCAACTCTGGTATCAAACAACTCACGTCACGGTACCGGTCCGTAGCCCGGGGGTTGGGGACCACTGATGTATGCAACTCAGCTGAGCTGAGCTGAGCTAACTGGTGGTACAGATTGCTTGACTCTTCTACTGGGTGGTCTGTGCTTCAGAACTGCCTTAGGTACAGTTGTTGTGAAAATTAGCGGTTGCAGTGATGACAATGTAGCATCTTCTTGGTTTGAAACAAAGTGTTTTGTGAAAGCACTGGAAACGACTCTTCAAAACACTAACATGGGTTCTATCAGACTCCAAATGTGCAAAAACAATCTTGTGGTTTCTGTATTCCTTAACATCCTTAGCATAATCTCCTTAAACATTTGAAAATGTTCTCTAAATCCGGTTTTGTCAAACAGGTGCAGCAGGTCTCCTGGTAGATAGACTGGTACTTATGCATTTCAATTTGACCACAAAAAAGACTACGCTATAGATGGCTAATGAACTGGTTTAGATTATTGCCCATTAAAATTATCACAGACCATACTTGGACTTCAGAAAGTCCCACACAATATTGTCTCATATTTTATAGGTTTGCTGAGCACACAAACACACAGTTCCATAATCATCTCCTGTCTGTTCCATTTAGTTCTGCTTCCTTTGTATTATTTCCTTTGTTCTTTTTCGGGTCATTTATTAATCTCTTCTTGTGTGCTCCCTGTTCCAAAGAAGTTTGGATTTTGCTGGTTTTTTTCCCCCTCTGTGGATATTCTGCATACATCTTAATTAAAGTTTGGTTTTCAGTTTAACCTGCTGGTTTCTAAGTACCGGTAGTCACACCCAGGCTTGACTACTAAAGCACCTGTTCTCAATAAAGAAATAAAAAATCACTTTAAAAGGACCTGCCTGACAAAGTGGGGTAGACCAAAAGACCCTCAAAAGACAGACATCATGCCGTGATCAAAGGAAATTCAGGAACAAATGAGAAACAAAGTAATTAAAATCTCTCAGTCTGGAAAGGATTATAAAGCCATTTCCAAAGTTGTGGGACTCCAGTGAATCACAGTCAGAGCCATTATCCACAAATGGCGAAACTTGCCTCAGTAAAGGTCAGTGTTCATGACTCCACCTTAAGAAATATACTAAGGCAAAACTGGCCTGCATGTCAGAGTTCCAAGACAAAAACCAGTGCCGAGCAAAAGGAACATAAAGTCTCGTCTCAGTTTTGCCAGAAAATATTTTGAAGCTACCCAAGACCTTTGGGAAAATACTTTGTGGACTGACAAGACAAAAGTTGAACTTTTTGAAAGGTGTGTGTCCCATTACATCTGGCGTAAAAGTAACACAGCATTTCAGAAAAGGAGCATATTTTACCAAGAGTAAGATATGGTGGTGGTAGTTAGATGGTCTGGAGCTGTGTTGCTGCCTCAGAACCTGGAAGACTTGCTGTGGTAAATGGAACCATGAATTCTACTGCCTAAAAAAAACATCCTGAAGGAGAATGTCCGGCCATCTGTTCCTGACCTTTAGCTGAAGCACACTTAGGTTCTGCAGCAGCACAATGATCCAAAGCAGACTTTGGAGTGGCATAGTCAAAGTCCTGACCTGAATCCGATTGAGATGCTGTGGCATGACCTTAAAAAGGCGGTTCATGCTCGAAAACCCTCCAATGTGGCAGAACTAATTGAATAATAAACACCTTCATTTAGAAGCTGTGTTTTGTGCTTACTTGTTTTATCTTTGTTTAGTATTTAAATTTGTTTAAAAAACTGTGACAAACATACAAAAATCTTTTTCACACCACTATATTAATGTGAGCAGGCAGCTGCCGCTATTCTTCCCTAAAATTATGCGAACCTGCTCTCATCTGTGAAGAGAACGGTATGCCAGTGGCAGACCAGCCAGTTCCAGTATTCTCTGGGGAATATCAGAGGCAAGTCACACTACGGGACTGGCATTGTTAGTTCTGTTCCTCCTTGCACAAAAACATTGGTCCTGAGTTGATGCCTTTCTATATTCCTGTCCTGTCCTGATTTCCTCATGTCTCTTGTAATAGTCTGTCCCCTCTAGCCTATCTCCAGGGGATAGGCTATTACAAGAGACTGTGTTTAGAGACATTGAAAACCTTTGTGCATCTGCAACTATGGATGTGCAAGACAGGGAGAGCTAGACTAACTGTTCACTGTTTCACAGTGAACCCAAATGCTACCTGTAGTGGAGTGTATTTTATGAGGCTGATTAAACTAATAACTTATTTCCTATTGATTTTAAAGATTTGATGATTATTAACTAGTGTCCCCAAATTACTGGCTAATCAGGCTAATTTGATATCAGGTTAACTGTTGGTCAGGTTAATCAGATATCCTTCCTTCAAAGGCTTGATAAATAAAACAGAAGCCCTAACATTAATGTTTGTACTGCCTAATGTTGGTAATCCCTGCACTGGTGAGCAGTGTTGAGCTTGTACAGTTAATAATAATAATAATAATAATAATAATAATAATAATAACTTTATTTATAAAGCGCTTTCAAACAAAGTGCTGTACAGCTATTTAAAAATAAAAGGATAAATAAATAAAAGCAATACATAGCAATACAAGTAAAAAACACAATACAAGTGTCATGATCCTGGGTCCTTTTGACCCAGGGTTTTGTGTTATTGTGATGTATTTTGGTTCTGGTTTTCTAGTTTGGGTTTTGGTTCTGTGTCTAGTCTGCGTCTTTGTGTAGTGGTTCCTTGTTTCCTGTTTTATTGTGAAAGTCCGTGTCTCATGTGAGTGTATTCAGTTTGCCTCCCTTGTCTAGTCTCGTCATTTACTCCCAGCTGTGCCCTCCTTCTGTGTCTTATTCCCTCGTTATCCCTCTGTGTATTTAAGCCTCGTGTTTGCCTCTGTTAGTTGCTGGTTTGTCTGTGTAATCTCTGTCCACCATTCTGTGTTCTCTCTCTACGTCATCCTGCATCATTTCCCGTGTCTCCCTGCTTCTCTGTTTTCAGGTTTGTTTTTGCTTAGTTTTCCCAGTGTAGGTTTTCTCTGTTCCGTTTTTGCCACCCTCGCCTTTGTTCTATGTGCACGCTTCACAAATAAAGCTTACTCACCTCAGTTGTGCCACATCTTGGGTCCGTTAATAATTCCACACGGTTTGCCCGGTTAACCGTGACAACAAGTTAAAAACGATAAGAATTTAAAAACTAAAAGGCACAGAATTAAGACATGTAGGATAGAGTGAACAAGTGAGTCTTCAACTTAGTTTTAAAAACCTCCACAGAGCATGCCTGCCTAATATTTTGAGGGAGGTTGTTCCACAAAAATGGGGCATGAAAAGAAAAAGCACGCTGTCCAAAAGTCTTTTTTCTGGTTCTAGGAACTTTCAGAAGGCCAGAATCCTGAGATTGGAGAGCACGGGGTGGAACATAAAGGTGCAAAAGGTCAGAGAGGTATGAAGGTGCCAATCCATTTAAGGCCTTGTAGGTGAGCAGCAGGACCTTAAAATCTGCTCGAACCCGACAAGTTAGCCAATGAAGAGATCTCAGTACAGGGATAATGTGCTCAAATTTCCCAGTTTTCGTTAAAATGCAAGCAGCTGCATTTTGCACCATCTGTAAACCTCTAAAACTTTTCTTTGGTAGCCCAGAAAGAAGAGCGTTACAATAATCGATACGTGAAGACACAAATGCATGGACAAGAACCTCTGCAGTGTCACTTGACAAAACTTGTCTGATTTTGGCTATGTTCCTTAAATGATAAAAGGCGGTCTTTGTTGTCTCTTTTACATGAGACTCGAGGGAGAGCACCATGTCAAACCACACACCAAAGTTTTTTTACCTTGTCCCTGCAATTTATGACATAGTCATCAATTTTCAAGATGAAATTTTGGGACAAGTACTGAAATTTTTGTGGTCCAGTGACCATTAACTCTGTCTTATCAGTATTAAGAAGCAGGAAATTATCCGATAACCAGCCCCTAATTGCAGATAGACACAATTCTAATTTAGACACTTCAGCACAATTTTCAATGGTTAAAGGAACATAAAGCCTAACAGTCAACCTGAAGAGTAAGAAAATATATGGATCTGTTTATACGCAGGCATGTAGTGAAATTTTTTTATTATATATTAGTGAAAAGTTTTAATAAGAAAAACTCAAATAAATAAATTTAAAAAAGAAAGAAAGAAAGAAAAATGAGAACAACAATGGAAAATAATGAAATACAGCAAAGAAACATTTCAACAGTAATTCATTAAAAAATGAAATAAAAAGAACAAAATTAAATTCAGATAAAGATATGAACTCTTTGTGATTATTTTAATCTGTGATTCCTTCACAATAAATGCGGCACACTTTAATATTATTTATACACCGTATGTGTAAAACGTGTTGACTGCAGCTGTGTCCTAATATTGTTGGTCATGTTTCTAAAAACCTTCATGTGATCTGATTTAAATGGACACTTCAGCTAACTGCTTACAGTGACAACACATGGCTGCTGCCGCTGTGAATGAGACCCAGTCTGATCTAATCTAATCTAACGATGATTAAATAAAGTCTGATGAGACACACATGATGTTTGCTGCCATCACAACAAGCTTAGAGTCCAGTTTGTTACTAAACTTTATTTATAAATTGTCAGGAGAATGAAAAAGAAAAGGATAGGTCATAAAGCTAAAATATCCATAAATGTACCATCCAAGAAAATAAAATGAGTAAAAGAAAAAAGACACATGAGAGTACATAAAAGTCAATAAAACACATATAGCTGGTAAACTGCAGTGTTCAGGGGATTTTCATCACGTTTGAGTGAAACACTTCCTTTTTCCTATTCATGCTTTACAACTATGTTAAAAACTGTTTGGACAAAACAAATTGTAAAGATACAATCAAAGAATTAATCTACATCTGCTTGAAATCTGGGTATCGTTGTCATCAAAAGCTTTACTGTCAACCAGCATATCACAATTTCCTCTCTATTAGATTAATGCAGCTTCCTGTGTACAGGCTGAAATGATGCAGCAGTGTCCCATATACAGTTAACACAAAACACAATATCAGGAATCAGAATTACACCCATCCAATTTAAGATTTTACTGTTCACTTTTATAATCACTACACGGCTCCACTTTATATTTCAGAACTCTTCAAGAAAGTCACACCACTGCCAGATCCCCTGGATTGGAGGATAAATTCCTGATACAGGTCCAGGCTTAAAACAAATATTCACTGTTTCAGGTCCGGAAAATTAGATCAGCACAATCACTTCAGCATTTTAAAGAACCTTTAAAAACCCACCTGTATAGCTTAGATACGTTATAATGTTTTAAATTTCTTCTTAAATTTTTGCTCTTGCCTTTATATTTAATTCATGTATTTTGGGATATTTTAATGTAATATAGAAAATTGTTTAATATTGTCAATGTAACATTTTGTAATATTAATAAAATATAAAACAATGTAAAAAAAAAAATAACAACTTCAATGTGCACAAAATCTAAAGAAATTAATACAGCGTATTTCAAAAGTTAAGGAACCAGAATAGTAGTCACATCAGAATATAAAAATGTTTCACAATTGAAAAAAACAAGCAGAGCTGAATATGTGATTTAAATGTAGCTAAGTCAGATTTTATTTTTAGATAACTACTCTGTATATTTGACTTCTAAAATAAGCAGTAAATGCAGCAAAGGCTAACTTTACCTTTCTTTTCTTTTACTTTTAGCTTCTTAATACCTATTATTTTAACATGGACATTAACTATCTGTTCATGTGGTGATGCAAATGTTGACAATTCTAAATTTTGATATTATTTAATGATAAAAAAAAAAAGAAATACAAAAAAGAGGAAAGAAACCAACAGTGTTACTTTAGCAAGGGTTAGCTCAATGCATTTTGCTTTTAAATGCAAATTAAACATGCTTTTATTGTTTAGTTTAAATATTTTTATATTGCCATGTTTGTTCAGTGAAGCAGCTCACCATATTTAAAAAACAAATACAAAACACAAATCTGTCTTTATGATGTTTTATGTTTGGCACAAAAATCCAGTTATACTTGAGTTTAGCAGCAGGCAAAAATTAGGGAACACCACAAACTGAAACAGAAAGTTTATCAGGAGAAAACAAAGAAAAACAACACAAGTGAAACTCGTCTTCAGAGGCTAGATATCAAAGGCTGCTTTGCATTTTGATTTATTAATGATGGGATTAGTCAAATGAATTTTCTCTCATCAAATGTCCAAAAACACAAACAGAGTTAAATATGCACAAACACCTTCTTCTTTCTCTTTTATCTTGCCAATCAATCAAAAGTCAGTAGGATATGTACATCAGACATCCTGTCAGTCAGAACAGTTAAAGTGTTTTTCTGTTGACTACTAATCCTGCATTTACATATGAACTCGATCAAAACAGGTCAACAGAAAAAGTTTCATAAAACTTTTTCCTTATTGCTGTGAAAAAAATGTTAATTTAAATCCTTTGATATATAAATGTTAAACAAAGAAGACAAACAAAAAAAGGAGAAAAATGAAAACACAAATTCTGCAAAATCTATCAAATACCCAAAAAGTTGAAAACAAAGTTTTTCTTTTTGAGAAAGAAAAAGGCACCATTGACCAACAAAGCTAAACTGTAAACCAGGCCTTATTTTTGAAGTCAGTGATATGGCTTTCTAATAAATGAAAAAGTTAAAAAAATATTTTTAAAAGTAAATTATTAAGTAAAGAGCTAACAAAAACTACCATATATTATATACTAATTGACGAATATGACTGTATTGCATGGGATAAATTTCTTAGTGTGTGGAGCTTTGTACTAAAGCTAGGCGGTGCTTCTGTCGTAGCCTCTAAACATCAAGAAAGAGTAAAAGGATAAATTTAGGTATTCTGTGATGTTATCATAGCTAACTAGTAACCTAGCATTTTTTTAAATTCCAAAATAAAGAATAAGCAGAGCTTAGCAAATGAGTCCACCACACTTTGTTGTTAGTTTGCCAAATTTTTCTTTTAATCTTATTCTCAAAGATTTTTCTCTACATTTGAATATTTCTTATCAAACCTTAGAAACAAACGATGATAGCAACACAAGAATAAATGTGTATAGAATTCGCTAACACTGAGACTGTGCTTATTAGGGTAACCAATGATACTTTAAGAACTGATAATACTGGTGTTCTGTTATTGTGCTACTTGATTAAAGTACAGCATTCGGTACAGTAGACCATAAAATCTTGATGAAGATGCTACAGTACTGGGTTTCCATATATGGGATGGCTTACCATTCAGAAGGGTTTTGTTTCTATTAGTGAGCACAGGTCTTCTTACTCTGTATTCAATTTTGGAGTCTCTCAGGGGTCTATACTGGGACCTCTCTTTTTTAATGTTTGTGGCCTAATTATATAGAAAAATAACATTTCATGCCATTGCTATGCCGATGAAACATGGCTCTATTTCACAGTAAAATCCACACATTCAACAAACCTCTAAAACCTTGCAAAGTGTCTACTGATATTAACGAATGGATCTGTGTTATTTCTTTAAAATTAAACTCCTGTAAAACAGAAGTTATTCACAGTGGTTCAGAAATGCATCAAGTCTTTGTGGAACCTGGGTGCTCATGTAAAATCAGCTTGTAAAATCTTGAGGGCAAAATCAACATGAGTGAGGGTACATGTTTTCATTCATTCATTCATTCATTGGGGTGGGCAACTGCAGGCCTCAAGGGCCGGTGTCCTGCAGGTTTTAGATCTCACCCTGGGTCAACTTACCTGAATCAAATGATTAGTTCTTTACCAGGCTTCTGGAGAACTTCAAGACATGTTGAGGAGGTAATTTAGCCATTTGAATCAGCTGTGTTGGATCAAGGGCACATCTAAAAGCTGAAGGACACCGGCACTTGAGGCCTAGAGTTGCCTACCCCTGCTTTGCAGCCTAGCCTCAGATTACATACTCAAACTGCTGTTCCCATACCAAGCAGTGAACAGCCTCAGACCCTCAGGCAGATCCACAGCCACCTGTTAACTGTCCCGTCTTCAGGCTCAAAGATAAAAGGTGATCAGTGCTTACTATCAGAGCTCCTTGGTTATGAAATTAAACTGCCTAAGGAAATCAAGCTCCCCTCATTAGTGCCTTCTTTTAAATGCTTGCTAAAGACTCATTTGTATCATAGGGCTTTTTCATAAATGTTATTATAAATACATTTGTTTGCATTTTTTAACTTCAGTGTTGCACTTGAGTCTTGCATGGCCTATTTTAATTGATGTGCAAACTGTTTATCATTTATTCCAGGAGTTTTTGTTTGTTTGTTTGTTTTTTGTTCTTATTTCTAATGTCTGTAATTTATTTATTGGTTGTCTGACCAGCACTTTGTAACACTAGATTTTAATGCTATACATTTTATTAGTATGTTTTATTATTATTTTTAAGGAATGAGAAAAATCAACAACAGAAAAATGAGATCAAATTCATAAGATATACATGAAAATCTGTTCACTTTAATATTCACGTTCCACCATCTCACAGCAGATCTAGTCTACCTTTTCTTATTTTCTGCTATACAAGCTCTCAGCATGCCAATTGTTTGTAAATTGTTGCAAAGTTTTAAATAATGAGGTAAAAATATATAAAAGTAATCCCTTTAGCTGTGTGCTGCCCCTCAATATGTTTCAACAAACTGGCCAATCAGAACAAAGGCTTTTGGGGTGGAGCATTAGGAACTAAAAACACAAGTTTCTGACAGAGGATAAACTGTAAAAGTAGATAAAGGCCAGTATAAAATAAAGAATGGTTGTTTTGACCGGTGAACTATACCAAGTGGCGTAACTAGAGTCCACTAATAGAAATAATGAGCTGAAAATGAGAACAATATATATCCTCTTTAACATTATTCACTGTTTTAACTTTTCTTCTCAAAGACTTTTCTCATGGTTTGGGGTGAAACACTTTAATATAAGCTGCAAATCACTGAAGAATAAGCTTGTGTTTCTTCCAAGGGCATGTGTTAACTTATCACTGGCTAACTTCATTATGTCGTATGAAAATAGTGCCAGTAAAGGACGCTACTGTTAGTGTTTATTGAATTTGTGGAGCCTGAAGAGTCATCAGACTATTTCTTTATTTATCATTGTACTTACTGAAAAATCAAGTCTGTACATTTTTATAATAATTTCTTTACTTATATAATTATTATTATATTTATTTTGGTTTAAAGTAACATTCTTGTATGTTCGAACAGTCTATAAAATGATTTAGCAGTTATCCAAAGAGGACAGCGGTGTTTCTGGATTTTTGCAGATTGGTGAATCTTTGTCCATCTTTACAGACTTATTACCTAATTAGCTTCAAAATGTTCCATCTGCTGTTTCTTCTTAGTACCACTTAGTTTTCCAAACAGCAACACAAGTTTTCTGAGATGTGCTGATGCCTTCAAATTCAAAATTAGTTAAAATGTTTTCATGAAATAGTAAAATGTCTTATTTTAAACATTTTATATGTTTTCTATGTTTTGTGGTGAAAATATTGCTTTAAGAAATTTGGAAATCATTGTTTTTATTTATATTTTATCCATCAGCTGTTGCTTACCTCCTCATGTGAGCTCAGTAAGTGTTTAATAACAGAAGGAATTAAATGAATGCATGAGTAATTTTTTTTTTTTTTTTTTTTTATTTTCTAATGTAA
>VUQG01010538.1:2306-15518 GCA_015106755.1 Etia nguti | reverse complement strand
CTGTCTCTCTTCCACAGCATGTCTTTATCCTGTTTTCCTTCTCTCACCCCAACCGGTCGCAGCAGATGGCCGCCCCTCCCTGAGCCTGGTCCTGCCGGAGGTTTCTTCCTGTTAAAAGGGAGTTTTTCCTTCCCACTGTTGCCAAAGTGCTTGCTCATAGGGGGTCATATGATTGTTGGGTTTTTTTCTCTGTATGTATTATTGTAGGGTCTACCTTACAAAATAAAGTGCCTTGAGGCGACTGTTGTTGTGATTTGGCGCTGTATAAATAAAACTGAATTGAATTTCCCAAAGCTGTAGAAATTTTCCAGTCCACCAATTTAAAGTTAGATCACGGACAGACTGACGGATGCTCATGCGTGATTTCAGATAGTAACTTGTTTTGTTACTTGTGTTTACTGAAGTACAATAATTTTTTCCCCTACAATCTAATAGTCACTCTGAGCCTTTCCTCTTGCTTTTCCCCTTTCCTCTGTCCTTTTTTTCCAGCTCATTACTGAAGGAGGCAAGACAATGGATCACTGTGACAACGCCAAAGTTATCATCACCTTGCTTGATTATACTTCTTTGGTGCTTTTTTTTCCTTCTCTCCCCTGTGCACATTATGAACACACACCTACAAAAATACAGAGAGACGCACACACACGGACACACAGAACATTTTCTCAGATGAGCAGGCTGCCGGGGGTAGTGTTAGGGGGCTAACTGAATAGCCATCACTCTGATAGAGCGCCTTCATTGAGGCTGTAAAATTAAACAGCCAATTTCACCTGGTAATTGGATAGTGAAATATTTGTGGTCAAACTCCCTGCCATGAGACAGTAGCAGGGAAGAGAGTGAAAACAGGGCAGATCATCACATTTAACCGTCACAATGGTGAAAAATCTGTCAACCTTATATGACACCATACATAGCTAGCGTCCACTTGTAAATGAACTTGCTTTCAGAATGATAACACAGTGAATTTGCTCACATTAAACAGCAACAGCTTAAGACACGGTTGGACAAGCGATGGTGTTGGTATTCACAGTAGCAGGAGTTAAATGATAAATTTCTCAGGGTCAGACATTAAGAATTCTTTCTGTTAGTCTCTTCCAAGCACTTTAAATTGCCATAAATATACTCTAATTAACAAGCTGAAGCTCCTGTGAAGTCTTTCAACCCGCTCACACTTATTGCAAAAATAGCATTTACAGTACAGTGTAGTTTTTCTTAATTACCAGCATATGAAAGCGGGAATAAGGGGGCTATACCAGCAGATGGTAATACCTCAGGGGTTGAGCTTCTTCTTTCTCGACATACTGTGTTTGCCAATATAAACTGCGGAGACGCCACCCTTGGGTGATATGAACTCTGCGTCGAGGAGTGAGTGCCTTTGCTAGGATCAAACACTCAAATGAGCCGTGATGATGAGCCTGGTGATACATGTTGCTGTCTCCGAGCTTTGGCCACAGAGGGCTTTCTGCATCAGCCCATCCCTCCTTCTCCTCACATTCGTTGCCCTTAACCTCAGGCTTCAATGTTTGAACTTACTTCAGAAGACTTTTACATTTTTTTTTTAAGATTTTCAGTGGACCACATGCTACTAGGTTAATTGGTGCTTTTATATTTTTGACTGATGTGCTGGGGGTCTGTAGTAATGTCTTCATGTTGTGGAAAAGTGTCTTCATGTGAAAAAAAAACAGCAGCAGTTATATAAATAAAGTTCTTCACTCTTGTGGCTGCGTGAATTATGACTGTTGTCTCTGAAAAACAATGTGAGTACTGCTATTAGCTGCAAAAGCTTTTAGGGATGAGGACTGAGTGGATAGTTAGCTGAAACTGTGTGACTTTGATATACTTGTTTGTTTCCCCGCTTCCTACCAACATCAAACTTCGAAAATGCTTCTTATCACACTGACCTTTTGTCGACTCGTCTCTTTAACTCAAACCCCAACCCTTTCACAGTTAAACATGTTTTTTTAATGTCTAAATCCAATCCAAACCCTAATATACACTCACTGGGCACTTTATTAGGTATACATTGGTAGTACTTTTTCCTTTGGAACTGCCTTAATTCGTCAGGGCACATATTCAACAAGGTCCTGGAAACATTGCTCAGAGATTTCGGTCCGTATTGATATGACAGCATCACACAGCTGCTGCTGATCACATCAGTCAAATCATTTCAGAAAACCAGTTTGAAATGACTTGAGCTTCGTGACATTGAGTGTTATCCTGCTGGTAGCAGCCATCAGAAGATGGGCCCACTGTGGTCATAAAAGGATGGACTGTGGCATTTAAACAATGCTCATTTGGTACTAAGAAGCCTGAACTCTTCACAGAAGGCACGATGAATTCATGCGTTCAAGTTATTTCCACTAAATTCTGACTTTACCATCTGAATGTTGCAGCAAACATTGAAACAGGCAACATTGTTCCGTTTTCTATTGTCTAATTTTGGTGACTCTGTGGAAAGTATAGCCTCAATTCCTGTTGTTAGCTGCCAGGAGTGGCACCTGTCACCGGTCTTCTGCTGCGTAGTTCATCTGCTTGAAGGTTATACATGTTGTGGATTCAGAGATGCTCTTCTGTATACCTCTATAGTAACATATGGCTATTTGTGTTACTCTTGCTTTCCTGTCACCTTAAAGCAGTCTCGCTATTCTCCTCTGATCTCTGGCATCAACACTGGCATGTCCACTGCTAAAAAAACTGCCACTTAGTGGATATTTCACATTTTGCAGACCATTCTCTGTAAACCCCAAACATGGTTGTGTGGGGAAAAACCAAGTATATCAGCAGATTCTGAATACAGACCAGAGTGGCACCAACAACCACGCCCAATGTTCAAAGTCACTTAAATCGGCTTTCTTCCTCACTCTGATCCTCAGTTTGAACTTCAGCGGCTCGTCTTGGCCATGTCTACATTTTTTTAGTTGCTGCCACATGATTGGCTGATTTGTGTTGTTATTAAGAGGTACTTAATAATGTATACTAGTGCTAAGAGATCAGGCAACACTGAGTTATTGCTAATATTTATACAGTCTGCACAACTAAAGCTATCCAATGGCATAGCATTAATTCAGACGAGGAGCAAGGCACAGGTATTGGTCCATCAGATGTATTCATAAATTTCCACTCATGCCAATCACCTCCTTATGTAAGTGAAAAGTTATGTTTCTCTGATGATGCTGGAGAACTAGTTTTAAAAGCAAAGTTAAATACATGTAGGTAAATGCAAGAGAGATAAAGACACTTCTTTTGGTGTTGTAGTTCTCGTTCAGCCCACTGAAACATGCACGCAGTAAACACTAAGCACTATGGGAAAACCACCAGACAATAACAATTCAGGCTGCTTAACTTGCACATCAGCAGTCTAGTCAGCCAGCCAGCCAAGCAGTCAGTGTCAGAGATGAGACAAGGCCATAATCCAATTCTGGTTTTTACACGGCGTCATGCCTTTACCTTTGACAGCGTGATTGATGTGTATGTAAATGTGTTTTGAGGAGGGCTGTGAGCAGCTAGTTAAAGCAGACATTTAGGGCCGCTCTGTCAAAGATGAATGGAGGAAGGAAGAGAGAGAAGAAGAAGAAGGAATCCAAAATAAAGACAACTATTGATCCATGAATGAAAGAAGACGGACATTGAAGGAGCCCCAGACAAGGCGTTATGTACCTCTTGAACGTCACTCTGCATTCATGGGGAGGCCGCTTGACAGCTCCACAATAGCATACTATTGGGAATCTCTATCAAACACACACCAAGCAGAAAAAAAACGGTACTCCATTTAAGGTGTCCTCTCTATTGTCCTCTCCCAGCCTGGTCTTTCTTTTTGCGTAACCATTCTGAAAGTCAATAGAGAAAAACAACTCAACCCTGAGGTCAATACACTAAACAGATAGCAGATTTCTCTTAAGACCAGTGAGTGTGTCTGCCTGGTGTACAAGTGTAGGTCTTGATGTGAAAGCGTGAGTTCCTCTGAGCATGGCTGTGCGTGCACGCATGCTTTCTTTTGCCGTGCTCTCACACGTCCCTGTGAGACTGTCATGTGGGTAGTAAAGTTTAGCAACTTTACCGGAACAATAGGTGACAGGAGCCTCAAATCTGCCCGCTCGTTTCCACAGCAACCAAGTAAAGAAGAGGGAAAAGGGTGGGGGTGGGGTGGGGGGATGTGAGGAAGGGGGAAACAAGTCTTCTCTCCATCACTCATGCACACATCCGCTGCTATTTGAAGCCATCAGTCACCGTAGTCAAGTCTTTCCCTTGAAACTTAGCATGCAGGCAGAAATCTGTGTAACTGGCACCGGTAATCTGTCTGGATATATTGTCAATCTATTATCCAAAGCAGTGTGTTGAATGCATTCATTTTCTGTCCTTTGTGATGGACAACTGGACTGTGGAAAACGTCAAACGATGAGACAGAAACGATAGATTATTTTGATACAAAAACGTGATTCTGGCTACCGCTAACTTTTTAAGCAGAAAGGAACGAGCAACTGTGACGCTAATTTAATCAGATCAATTTAGATGAAACTGATTTGATTAGGTGAAAGTGACACTGAGCCATAATAGCAGCAGGTTGTAACAGGACAAAGCTACATAAGAAAGGGAAATAATAACCAAAATTAAGGAGCGTAATTAAACTGACAAAACACTTTTACATTAATGAAAAGTTTGCAAAACTGAGCATATGCATAATGCACCGAGCTGAAGAAAACACCAGTGGGAACTTCACTCGAACTTATTGATTCTTTTGGGACTAATGAACAGCGCCTCAGTGGTATCAGTGGGATACAGTTCATTCCTTTTGACACAATTAGCATTTAATCAATATCATTACTAATGTAGTGGAATTAGTTTCTCAAGTATTCTTTCACTATGACTTGTTTTGGCTTCTCTGCCTGCCGCTCCTCAGACATAACAAGCTGAAAGTATGTGTAAGTGTTGCTTACTCATTAAAGCACAGTAAGATTTTTTTTTCATTAGAGAGATGGGTCCTTTCAAGCTCTGTCTTCCACAAAAGAATTGAAAAGGCAAACTTGAAAAGAGAAGGCACACGTATATGACATGTCTCAAAAGTATGAGGCATACAAATGGAAAATGAAGACATTTTTCTTTGAGACTATTGTTGATCCCCCCCCCGCTCCCCCTCGCTATCAATACGAACTCCTGTATAGAAATGGAGAAATGGATTGATGGGAAACAGAATACTCATTTCCCATAAAATGTTTCCAAAAACATCAAATGGCATCAAACAACGAGACAGAAAAAAAGAGAGAAGGAAGGAGGGAGAATTTTTGTGAGAGTGGGTGCAAGAGAAAAAAGAGACCCTACATAACTCCTCCATGGCCCCTTGTGCCCCGCAGACCCAGCACCCTGCTCTCCTGTGACTCTGATGAAAAGGAGGCCGCAATCCCTTTCAATTTGGCCAGTGAGCCCCAGTCCTGTTAAAGGCAATCGACTGGCTGAACAGAGGCACTATATCATAATATGCAGGTGCAGACGAGCCCGGCAGAAGAGAGAGGGGAAACATGGCACCTTAGGAGAGAGAAAGGGACTCTGGCATCCATCTCTCTCGCACTTAGGCTGACACTCAACCATGGGGGAGAAATACACACGCACACACGGGCTGTGGCCATGCTGCAGTGGGAGAGCAAAAACACGAGAGGCGAGAGAGAATAGAAAAGTGGAGGAAAAATGGGACCTATCACTTCCTTCATTTTTTTCTCCTTCTCACTTCAGGTTAAAAAAAAAGGACAGTCTGAAAGAGGAAAGAAAATGTATTTTGTGCAAGTGGTGAGTGGTATGGCGAAGAAAAGGAGAAGGAAAAGGACCTGTCTGGAATGAGAGCAAGGTGTTTGTTTGTGGTGACTAAATGCCTCTGTAGGCGTGGGGGAGGCCAGTGGCTTGGCTAGAGCTGTTTGTTATCGGGGGTCTCCAGGCCCCCCAGGCGTGCCGAGCTGCTGGCCCAAGCGAGAGGGGCTGAGCCTGGGGGAGGGTGAAGAGCCAGAGCCCTTGCCCGGGGATAGATGAGAGGCCAATGGACTGGAGAGAACAGCACAGGGCTGGAGAGGGTTTCACATTCCACATGAAAAATCTGATTTGTCCTAAAAATATTCAGCGTATTGACACTTGCTGCCATTTCCTGCCTGGAGTGTAATTAAACGTCTAGTACCCAAGTGCTGTAACCAAGCCGTGTAGCCAATATACTTAACTGCATCTAAATGTTGACTCTTCTAGGCTCCATAGAGTACATCACCGAGTGCTGTACACGGAGATTGAGGACTTGTGGTACATACTTGACTTGTAAGAACATAAAGCATTCATACCCTTTCATCCACTTGAGGGCCTGTGCTGTACGAACGTTGGGGAAATTGAAGCTGAGAGCTTATAGTACAGGCTTAGGTCAACAGTTTGATAATATGTGACATCTGATCTGCTTCATACAGAATTCTTAACAGCCACACAGTGTTGAATTGTGAGGTCTATAACTGGAGGCAAGGATAAAACCCCAGAAAGTCTGCAATCGTGTAGTTTAACCATGACCTGTCAGTTATGCTTGGCTTTGGCTCCAGCTTATCACTAAACGTTGAATCATGCGAGTCTAAGATTTAAAAATAGCCTAATACAGCAAAAATACTAACTAGCATGCATGCAACAAACAGATTGTGGGCTACAGTATTTTGCAGAAATTCATTCTTTGAAGTTTTAATAATGGTGAAAATCAAGTAGGTGTTTTTAACAATGATTAGGCTCCAAAGCATGACAATCACAGTGCCAGCTCAAAATGCTGCATATTCATTCAGCATATACTGGCAACATCATAAACAATAAAAATGAACAGGAACACGCTTTAAATCACTTTCATTTGTTGAATCCAATTTGGATTCCACTGACTCTGCCAACATTAAAAAGCAAAAAGATGAAATCAAAGTTTGCCACAGCCTCTTCACCACCTGCTGCTGTTTAATTACCAACAAACAGAGATTCAACATCATACCTTCCACCTCACACGCTGCCTACACTACACTCACATTGTTTGAACAGTTCTGTTTGCCCTTGCTGCTATTAAACAAACAGCACACGAGGAAGTCCAAATGGATCACAGTGCAGAATGCAGATAACGCACACAGAAGTTACGTGTCTGCATCGAAACGCGAATGAGGACCCTGGCCACTTTTTTGTAAACGTCAGGGAGTTTATTATATTCAAATGTTGTATGTATGAACTATATGGAGTCACACTAAGTGATACTAATGCAAGAAACAACTGCACATGTCACTTGTGAATTTGTGAGTTGCTTAGATCAGCAGTCCCCAACCCCTGGGGCATGGACCGGAGTCGTTTGGTACCGGGCCGCGAGAGTTGAGGCTAAAATCTAAATTTATGGTTTTCAAGGTTTTTATCGTTATTTTTTTATCATTTTTATCGTTAACTCTGTTTCCCTGGGTCTTTTCCTGTGTGTTATGAATAAATCTTCTTTTTTTTGGTACCGGTACTGGTTTTATTTTGTTGTATTTATCCACAACACCTTAAAGGTCGGTCCGTGAAAATATTGTCGGACATAAACTGGTCCGTGGTGCAAAAAAGGTTGGGGACCGCTGGCTTAGATCACTAGAAAAAGACCACTCTCATTCTGGTGACTGATCGAAAGAGAAATAACACAAGAAATTAATTCTCCAGGAACTCACAGTACTGTGAAAAAGTCTTAAGCCACCCTCAGTTCTAGGGATATTGGAAAAAGCTGCAAATATAAATGGAAATACAGTATATCAGGCAAAAACAGAGTTCGTACAATCCTAACGAGCTTGAACATCAAAATTCATTCTTCAACACAGTCTCTAAGGTAAATTTTAGGTAGTGGTCAGGAATCGCACACGTTCCTGGTGTCATTACATAGTGGATCAAAATGTGACAGTACGTCACTTGATAATTACACCAATTTTGACAAGATCCCAAACCCCACACCACAACACTGGGTTTTACTAATGGCTGCAGACACTCACTGTTGTACTTCTCTTCTGACCACTTCTGTAAATATTGATGATAATCTGAGTCAAAATTTTCAGATGCATCCTGAAGACCTGTTGCCACTGATTTGTATAATTTGGCACACCTCAGCCTTTTGTCTGTTTCCCTTCCTTAAGAATGGCTTCTTGACAGCCACCCGTCAACTGAGATCATTTCTGATGACACTTAGCCAACAGTCGATTATCCACTGAAGGGTCTGATGCAGCTCTCGTGTCCTGCATCAGGTCTTTGCTGGATTTTTAAAAATATATTTTTAAGAAAATCACATTGACAGATACTGTTGTAGGTAGTTGTTTTAGGCCTCCAGTTTCTTCTTTTGGCCTCCACTTGTCCAGTATTGTCAAATTTTTAAGGACACACTGCACATCATGCTTTTTTTTCTTTGGGAATCACCTTGTTGATGCAAAATCATATTTCATGCCTGTCAAACTGTGTTATATTTGACATTTTAGTAGAGTCAACAAAAAAATGGGAACAAATTATGCATTTTTGTGACAGACTGCTCGTAACAAAGTGCCTAAAAATACAATTTCAAACTAGTTTGTTGCTAAAAGTTGCTCAGTATTCATATTCATCCATCACATTGTAGTGAAAAAATTCTGACATGTGGCAAATATCAAGCCTGCACAGTAGTATTTCCATCGCTGTTTTGAATGACTGAAAACCTTCACTTTAACAGGCAGATGAAGCCAACAATCTCACAAGGTCTTATATATGAAAGGTAAACCAGCCCTACTTATAATCCACAACCCAATTTCCTCACCACGGATGCTCCCTTTTTCTTGGAGGCTTATCCACTTCTGGGTCACGGGGGACACAGCTAACATAGGGCTAGAGGTGGGGTACACCCTCAATAAGTTGCCAGGCTGTCCCAGGGCTAACGCAGACCATGCAAACTTTACACAGAAAGGCTCCGGCCAAATGGTGGATTTGAACCCAGGACGAAGGTGCTACTATATGCATATAAATATCTGTTTCCAATCCAATATCCAGGATATTCATCACTGTTAAACTTGACCTAGCTGGACTGCATTCCCTTACATTATACCACATCAATTTTTTATGCTTGATGTCAATGTAATGCAATACTAAAAATTGCTCTTTATAGAATAAGCTCCCCATTTTCCAATGTTGGTATTAAATCAGTGCACACATTCACATATTTACATTAATATTATTTTTTGTTGTTGCTGTAATTGTTCACAATGTCCGTCCTGGCTGTGACAAAATCCCTTCCTGAAGCGATTTCAATGTAAATGACAGGAGACATAATCCACAGCACTCATGCAAAGATAATTTTCCAAAGTTCAGCAAAAAGGTAATATGAAGCTTCAGCAGTCTGAGTAAGCCAAACCAAGTGGATATCTTCCAGTTTTAAAGCCTTTTGAGAGTGAATTTCCTTGTTCATATAACTCTCCCCCTGCCACATCTCAGCAAGTAAACTCTGCTTGCACTGAAAAGGACGACGATTTCAGTACGCCGTCGCTTTAAGACGGCATCTCTACGCAATTAATTTGGCCATTGAATCAGCCGATTCAATTAGTGACTCATACCTGCCAGGCAAGGCAAACACAAAACCATGCATGCATGCATGCATCTGCGTACATGCTCGCATGCACACACACACACACACACACACACACACACAGAAGGACATATATGAACGGGCCAAACTTTATTCCTTGCAAGCAACTTTTGACAAGTTCGCTTCCACATCCTGGAGTTGTATTCAGACGTGCAAGAAGCGAGTGCTGGAGAGCAGTCATGTAGAAAGAGAATGCTGTTACTGGAGTTATTAACAGGCTCCTGTGTTTCCCCCCTCTCAGCTGAGCTATTCAGAGCATAGCGTTCCTCATCTGCCACAAACACATGCCGACAGACAGACGCAGCAGACGGACACACCGTGCAGCCCCTCGCGCTGTGCAGTAATATGTTTTTTGCCCATTTACAACAAATTAAGTTTCCCTCAAAGTGAATTTCAAGCTTGGCTGCCTTTGGAGGGCGAGCAACTCTCTTTTCATTAATTTTCATTCTTTCCCTCGAACAAATGATCTACTGTACAGCCCGCTCTGCGTTACTCTCCTCTCCCTGTCTTTTTTTTGTTCTCTTGTTTTCTCCCCTCTTTACCTTCCTTTTCCTGCTTGCTGGTGAATTTGGGCAATGGAAAGCAATTACACTGTCAGAAAGGTGTATTCTGATTTATTAAAAGCCTTGAATGCTATCTGTTTTGTTCCCCTTTGTGTCCCCTCTGGGGAACTGAGTCCTGACACCCAAATGAGACAGAGTGAGCGCTCGCTGCTCAATGCTCCATCCTGAGAGTCATCTAGAAAGCGACGGAGTAAATATCCATTGGCAGAGGAGGACAGATAGATGGCTGTAACGCAGCTGAGAGGATGGGAATAGATTTGCCTGTGAAGCCCAAGAAATGGGAGACGTGAAAAGACAAAGAGAAGGAGAAGGAGAAGGAGAGAGACTACTACAATGAATCGCTTTAAAAGTTTGTCGTCTTTAATTTCACGAACCACATTCTCCTTTTCAGTGTACCGCACGCCCATAGACATCCCCCCTTTGAGAGAACCTCTCATTAGCTTAATTCCTATTTATGCAAAAGCAAAGGAGACTAGAGAAGGAGGGAGACAGGGAGAAAGAGAGACAGAGGTCTAAGCCATTAAGGTGTGAATAAGTTCCAATTTCCAAAATAAATATTATCTCTGTCTGGGTAACCCGAAATCTGTGTGCTTTTGTGCCAGCTTCATAATAAGGATCAACAAGGGGTCAGCATTGCGTGAACATCACACATCCAACTCGCAAAGCTTCACCTGTGACACTTTAATCTATTTATCGCTCCTATTTTGCCCACACAAGTTGCTGCTGGACTGTGTTAAACTGTAAAGTTAAACACACCGCAGACACAGACGCCCTCGCTTTCACAGCAGGCTACACATTAACAGCCGTGCCTCGTGCGCTCCCCCCACCCTCCCCGCGGTCCTCGGCACCTCTCCCTCATTACTGCGTTCTTGATCACCAGAGAGATGGAAGAGATGCAAGGGTGGAGATGCGTAATAAAGCATCTAGTATCCTGGGGGAACCGTTGGTTGAAGATATGAGGCCACACAGCACTATAACATAAGGACATAGATCATAAACCTGCTTATCTTCTGCTCCCTCTGGATCGGCCTCCTTAGTCAAGCATCCGAGGCTAAAGGACAGCCACGGCTTAGGCTTTTTTCTCAGATTCTTGCGCCAGCCTACATGATATTCAGAAGCATCTCATATAATAAGGGTCACTCGCTAATGAAGCGAAATAGAAAAGCAGGATAAAAACAAGGGCCGTTGCCAAGAAACCCACAACGATATGACGACGACCTTTCCATCTTTGAGGAATTTCCTTACAGTTGTGATGCCGGGCCGCTGTAGGCAGTGATTAACATATTATTAGACGATACAGAGTCTAGCTCTTTCATCCAGATATCTAATAGCTGCTGCCAAAAGAAAATGGAAAACTTCCCGAGGCCAACGGAGAACGATTTATGACAAATGCAAAAACAAGGAAAAGAAATGGCAAAGAGGTAACGCGAGGACCTGTAAAGTTAACGACAGGCAAAGAAAAAAGAAAAACAAAAGAGAGACTTCATCAGAACTCAGTCGCGGAGGAAAAAAGTATAGGGAAAATTAAATTTCCACCCGCTGATACAAGTGTACGCCTCGTCCTTTGCGTTTGCATTTTCCTTTTTAAAATACATTTTTCTCCTGTTTGATGTTAAGGCCACAGCTAATGCATTCATGAACAGTCTGCCACTAAAGGGAAAAAAAAGTCTGTTATCTTGTGCTGTTTACCTCTCAGCTTGGGGAAAAGCAGTTTACTTACTCGAGTGGCGCCAGCTTGCTTGACTGGTGAAGTGCTCGTGTCTGTTTTGAATATATGCTAACCACAAATGTTTTGGGGGCAAATATAGCTAATATTTCTGATTGCCTCTCACCCATCTGTCTGACTTGTAAGGTACTGTAATGAGAAGGGAAAAATAACGACACCGTAATGAATGTGGCATTTTCGCTCGCATACTAATATATGGTCAAATCTATTTGTGTCGTCATGGCTTTCAAACAAAGACAGTCTGGACTTTCACCACTGAAACTGCATCACCTCACCTCACCACATCATGTTGATGAAGTCCTGATTGGCTATTCAGGGGCTGGCCTTTGAAAGAGACAGTCACTTGTTGGAGGGCTCTCTTCATTACAAACCAATCACAGAGCCATTCACAGAATAGCTCCAGTGTCAAGAACTCAGATATCAGAGTCTGCTTTCACAGAAAGTTGGCATTAATTAGTTACTGTAATTAAAACTGGCACTCTGTCACAATGGATGCTGTTCTATTAGTTGATGACAATGTATGATGTGTGCAAAAGCCTCGCTGGAAAGATATGAACGCCAATCACTATGTTCAGTGGTGAAGACAGAAGTGCAGCTCCTGCTGTGTCTGATGTCTCAGTTGCTACTCATAATATGTCTTTATTATTGTTTTCTAATAGAGACTCTGCAGGTTTAAAACAGAAAGTCGAGATCACTTGTGAAATACACAACGTAATTATGAAATGTCCATGTAATAAGAGCTCTTATCAGCAGAGTGGCAGTCTATGATGCCAAGCCTGCGGTTTGCTTCCTGTGTTTCCATCAGTTTGCCTAACCCGGCTCCTCCGGTGTGGCTGCTGACCTTCTCCTCTCTCCACGGCTGGAGTGGCTATTGATTGGATCTTGGCACACGGTGTACAAACACAGAGATAAGGAGAGAGAGAGGGAGGCAGCCAGGCAGATATAGCTGCACTGCCCACTCCACTCCACTCCCCTCCTCGTGCTCCAGATGCAGGGGGGGATGAGAAAAAAAAAAAAAAAAAAGCTCTTTGAGACTCCACTCCCACCGAGCAGACACCCAGACATGGTACCTGAACACTGATAGCAGACAGGATTAGGTCTAAAATTCAATCACAACAGTCTAAGTAATGTTAAGTCACTGCAGCTGACAGTGACCACAGCTTTTCATCAACACAGCACAGGTGATCAATCATAGTCTCGCTTTGATTTGTGAGATTTAAAAAAGAAAAATGGAACTGAGTGGATGTGACATCTCTGGACTGTGATTCTGAGATCAATAGTTTCACTTGATGTGGGTATGTGAGCTGAATCATAGTGTAACAGTG
>VUQG01010537.1:4350-22939 GCA_015106755.1 Etia nguti | reverse complement strand
TACATCTTTCGCCATCTTACAATGCTGTGATTGCAGCCATTCCCCAACTCTCTGTGAATGGTACTCATGGCCATTGATCAGTGGTCTTTGATCAGTGGGTTTTGGTCAGTGGTTGTTGATCAATGGTCATGAGAATTTGCATAATTAAGATTAAGGAACTGACCTCCCAGCCCATTGTTCCTTCAGTGGGCTGGTTTCAGTCGTTATGCAAATGTACTGTTTATAAGATTGGGGAAACCTGCAGTCAGCTGAGACTGAAGAAGTTGCTTGGATGAGTGACGAAACGTTTCTCCCACAAAACGCTACGTCCAGATGAACAGAATCAACTTTTGGAGAATAGTTGAACTGTTACTCTATATTATTAGTGCATTGTTTCTAAACAGCACAAATTGCGTTTTTTATTACATGCATTGGAAGTGGAGAAAACACTACTTCCCTATTCTAAAAAAAAATTCATCATCAGCAAAAGTAAAAGAAGAGGAACTCACAACAAACACAGCTCACCATGATGTCATTTTATATTTACGCAGAGCTAAAAAAGTATTGCTGAATTAGCTATAAGAGCTGTTGTGAAAACATACTCCCTGTGTGGCGCAACACAAGGTCACTTCTCTCTCCCACGTCTGGTTCCCTTTGCAGCATGCGCTCAGCCAGGCCTCTGCATTATTGACAGCAGAGGCCCTCAACTTGTCAACTCCGTAGCCAGAGTCAGGAAAGTAGGATGATGGGTAGCGTGGACGAAGGTCGCTATGGTCACAGATGGCTTGGAGATTCTCGGACGTTGGCCGGCCGAGAGGAAACTGAACGTAATAAGGTGTCGTCGGAGGACCACTGTAAGAACGAGGACTTGGTTGGCCTGCAGGGGAAAGACCACAATCAGCACTTTTAGCAGTAGAATGTAGTACAGAAGGAGCAAGTTTTAAAAATGTAAGTAAGGTAGATGCATACGTCCTCTTGGTCTTGGTTTGGAACCTAAGAAAAACAAATAAAATTTTTTAAAAAAATCAAACAAGAGAACGCAAGAGAGATTCCCTGAACCAGGTGGTACCTATGAGTAGGTAGGTATAGTACTGTGCAAAAGTTTTGAGCCACTCGAGAAATAAATTGCAGACCTTCTGAAGTTTTTCTTAGGACCTTAGCTGCCTTTTTCACTCATTTTCAATCCAGCCTTTTTAAAACAAATAAATGTCTAAATTATGCCACTAATCACCTGGGAATCATTCAAGTATAAACAGACTCTACAAAAAATGACAAAGATTACAAAGTTTAAAAGGCATAAAATTGTATTTTTGCATCAAGCTGATTCACAAAGAGCTATTAGTGGAAAACTGAAGACATATTTCAGCATGGTGTGCGGTGTGTCCTTAAAGAATTGGAAGAAACTGGACCTGTGGAGGACAAAAATACTATCTACAGAGGATCTTAACAGAGAATGAACCAAAAGGCAGCCAATATCCAAAGAATAGCTTTGAGTGTGCTTTTAAGAAGCCTGGAGAACTATTCCTGAAGACTACTTAAAGACATTATAAGGTATTGCACGCTACTGTGGATATCTGCTCACCTCTCTCCCTCAGTTGATGCTGTACTGGCCGCTGTGAGTCTGCGAAAACAGAAAAATCACCAAATATATGAATTTAATTAGAGGGTGTGTATGTAGTGCAGTTATGCCAAAACATCATAACAAGAGGTAACAAGATAAACAGTACCCATATAAAAGTGATCTCCCAAGTCCACCGCTTGCTGCATCTCTAAAGAGACAAAACATAATAACAGATTTTTATATACATTATTTTAAATAAGGTAAAACACAAAAACAGACAGAAAGACACAGGTTTACATTTTAGTTCTGTACTCAAACAGGGCCTAAACTAACTCAACTTATGAACTAGGCTATAAATAACCTTAAAATAAGAGTGGTGGGCTATTTCAGCGGTTTAGTATGTCACTTCCATAAAAAGAGAGAAGAAAAACAAAACTATCAGTACATTTTTTTTAACCTTGTAAAACCACAGAAGACATTTTACAGCACTTATAAAACAAACCGGTAAAAAAAAAAAAAAAAGACTTTCATCTCGAAGTCCTAACATTCCTCTTGAAGTGAGAGCTGGCCACATACAAGTATGAGCATGTGACGTTATAATTGGTAGCTGTGGAGATGCTGCACTAATATGTGAATGCGCGCGCACACACCTTGCATCAGTTGGGCAATGTCAATGGTGATCTCGTGCTGCTCAAGTAAGCGCTCATCTGTAATGTTGCAGGCGGCACACAAAGGAGAGACAGAGAGAGAGAAAAAAAGAGTGAGACAAAGTTATATAACCATAACTACGCATGTTTTTTTTTTTTTACTGTTATACTGCAAAAAATGATGGGAGTATTGAAGTAGCAGATCCTTCACCGAAGAAAAAACTGTAAAGTACTGTAAAAGGTAAAGTGGGCCAAACTAAGGGAAGTTTTGGAAGTTTTACAAACAAACAAACAAATAAAAATGTTATTTTATACATGCATGTGTGTGTAATCCTTAAAAATACATCATATTAACGTGTATGTATATATTTGTTAATCTGCAGAGTAATTTAAATTATGAGAAAAATGTGGGACATATCTGAAATGAAGAACTTGAATCAAAGTGCTCAGTATCGTTCTGCCGCTGAAGACAAGCAAACGTGCTAAGAGCAGACTGCTTTATATAGTCTACCTGGCACCAGATCACTACAAAATAGACGCTCTCACTGCAGTTGGGGCGATCAAACATGGAGCCGGGCAATCAGCCAAGAAGCAAACAAGAATTCCCTGCGTGGATTTCTGGTTGGAAGCAAGAAAAAAAAAAGTAGACGTGGAATCACTGTACCAACCTTCCGATGCTGAGCTCAGTAAAACCAAGACCGAAGCGGTGGAACAGATTAGCGCCCAAGTCGGACCCATTGTGGACCTGATCGTGTCCGTGCCGTGCCGTGCTGTGAGTGCTTTATGTCTTGCAGCTGTAGCTGACTGTCCTGGCAGAGCGCGCAGAGGCCGCCCAGGAAAACACGCTCCGCGGGGCAGCGCACAGACTGGCCCGTTAATTGGTCCAACAGAAGCCGCTGCGCTGTCTGTCTGAGGAGCAAATGCCCGCAACAGGACAAACACTTTTTACGGTTGTTGTGGGATTTAAGGGAGCGAATGGGAGGGAAGAAAGTTTTTTGACATGACTCATTGGTGATGCGTTCAAATCCCTGGTGCTGTTTAATGGGAATGTATGAAATCCTTCTGTGGACAAGCTCGTGTTTTACCAGCATGAATCTCACTGTCGCTTCGAATCAGCCTCGTTTCATTGCTTAGCTATAAAAAAAAATTTTCATGCTCAAACACTTTTTAACGAAAATAAATCAAACAAAAAACATAGGCTATCTTGAAATAACATTCTTGCCATGTAGATGTTTGACAATACAAATATGTCTTGTAAAATAACTTATAAAATACAGTTTGTTAATTAGAAAGCGTTGAAACAAAATATCTTTATGCTGTCCTGTTTCTCAGGGCTACCGAGAACCTAATGCAACACAGTCTGTTTTTCTTAAGGATCAGGAGCTTGTCCTTATCATGTATCAAATGTTTTCTTGGTCTCGATGTTATTATGACCTATATACTGTGTTTACATTGGAAAACCACAGTGTGAGACTATAAATGCCAATACTACGATCCCATTAAAGTTGGGGGACTGAAAAGAAACTTTTTAAAATGATTTTTTAGAAAGCAGCAGAGCCTGAGTAATCCTTATTTTAATAATAGGGGAATCATTCCCATAAAGCAGCTCAGTGATTGTGTTGCTTATTGCCTGGTAAATGCCAAATTCCATTCAGAGTTTATGCTCTGGATTATGGAGGCTTCCTGCCTCATGAGAATGAGTTTCCATAGCTGTCATCGACACCACAAAACACAGTCGTCAGGCTTATTTTTCAGACTTTGCGGAGGGCTGTCTAGACACATTATACAAATACTAAATATTTATCTCTGTGATGATTAAACTGATCATCATAAGTTTTGTTTTATTTTAATCAACGTGTGAGTTTGCTTTTTAGTCAACCATTTTTAGAAAGTTCCTCAACTAGAAGCATATTTAAAAGTAGATTGGGAGGAAGAGACTTCAGCTTTCAGGCCCCTCTTCTGTGGAACCACCTCCCAGTTTGGATTTGGGAGAAAGACACCCTCTCTACTTTTAAGCTTAGGCTTAAAACTTTCCTTTTTAATAAAGCATATAGTTAAGGCTGGATCAGATGACCCTTAATCCTCCCTTAGATACGGTGCAATAGGTCTAAGCTGCTGGGGGCTTCCCATGATGCAATGAGTGTTTCTTCGTCATTCACTTTGTGTTACAGTGTGTACTTTTGTCCCGTCTACTGCACCTCACTCCCAACCGATCACGGCAGATGGCCGCCCCTCCCTGAGCCAGGTCCTGCCAGGGATTTCTTCCTGTAAAATGGGAGTTTTTCCTTCCCACTGTCATCAAGTACTTGCTCACAGGGAGGCATTTGATTGTTGACGTTTTCAATCTATTACTGTAGGGTCTCTACATTACAATATAAAGTGTGTTGAGGCAACTTCTGTTTAGATTTGGTGCTATATAAATTGAATTGAATTGAATGAAATCAAAGAAGTTGGAATATTATTTTAGACACTTCATAAAATAACACCAGGATTCAGTATCAAGGTAATGAAGTGATGTGATGGTTAACTTTATATGACAGAGATATGAAAAGCCTGGCAGTCCTTGTTATCTCTTTAATCTGTAGAGATTAAGTCCAGGGTCATCATGGCCTCAGTGTATGAAAGAATGCTGTAACACAGCTTCTCCAACCAAAACGAATGATGAACTCCCTTTGCAGTTCAAATAAACTTTAATGAATGCTGACTATTGGACATATGTTGTTTAACTGGGAGGAGTATTTTTCTTTTGCTGCTTTGGCTGTAGCTTCATCAAATCAAACAGATACGAGTGTTAAAGGTAGTGCTGGTGAGTGCTGGGAGCTGTATGAAAAAGCTGAAATTCCTCTTGGAGGTCCATTTATGGAAAAATAAACAAACCCCGATGATACATCACCGCCCGTCATGGATGTTTAAGAAAATTAAAGGCAACAATTTTCTCTCTTTTTTTTTTTTTTGCTTTGACAACCTCTAACAGTAAATGGTTCTCTGGCAAAAATCGGGAGTTTTGGGTAAGTGGAAATGAGATATACAGAACTGCAAAAACATCATAATATTGTTTAAAATCCCACGCCCTGCCCAACCTTTGGGGGTGGCACTTTACCCAATCGGAAGCCTGGATCAGACATCTGTTCTGTCTTGCGTGCTGCAGACTGCGAGCATGCATGATATGATCTCTTTTATTTAATTTCACTAAAAATGTGTTTGATTTGTTTTTTAAGTAAGCTGTGCATTTTTCGTATGTTTTTTATGCATCTTTTCGAAGTTAAATTAGTTCCTTATTAAAGTACAACCCCCCTTTTTTAATTTGACTCTTAAATGTTCTGTTTTAGTCCTCTGCAGCAGTCATCTGTACCAGTCGGTTACCTCATCTAAACCACTTAACTGCTCACTCTCATAGTTTCACTGGTGTGTCAGTGCAGAGGAGCTTACTAAAGCCTAGCCACCAGGTCAGTCTGTTTTCTACATGGTTCCTGGAGTTGGAGCACTTACATACTGGATGCAGATCAGAGAGTTAACAATAATAAAAAGAGACCTAGGTGGGGAGCTCAGTAGAGAAAAGTGCCCTCATGCACGCAGGACTGTTAGTATTATCAAGTCTCTTATCCTTCTTCACCTCCAAGAACATTCTCATGCAGCTGTGCCCATGAACAAAAGACTCTCCAGCCCACCCACAACACATAATCCAAATGACTAAATTACAGTTTCCTGCTGTTCTTATCACTCAAGTTATGTGAGGCAGACTATGAAGCTACTAATCCCACATAAAGCCAGTGTAAACAGACTCAAACCCATGCACATGGTGCATGACAACTACCAAGTATACACTCAGGTCTTCAACTGATGTGTATAGAGAAAAAATTACATTAAGAAAAAATGTGTTATCATACCGATACTTATAGAGCGAAATGCACATTCTTCCCTCCAAGAATAAGAATCGTTGATCCAAACAGGATAGGGAGGCCGTGAAAGATGGGACCAAATGGTGCAGATGGAACAGATGCTCAGCATTCCTGCCTCTGCTTTTTGATCTGTGGCCACCTCATGCTCCTTTTCCTGACTTAATAAATCCCTTGTTTTGAGGCCTCAAACCAACCTATAAGCACTCACATCTACTAAACCAGTAAGTCAGTGTAATACCTGGCAAAATATTCTTGAGCTAACTCATATGGAACTTCAGAATTCCCACAACTTTATCTTGCATCAAGGAAAATAACTCTTCTCTTTCACCAGATCACTCATTTGTCAGTTTTCCAGAGTACTTATGGCCAAATAGCTACTGCAGACATTCTTGGTCCTGCTTTGATAACAACTGAACACATACTTAACTCAAATTTCCTGGAACATGCCATTAAACCTCTCTAATCGTAGACTCATGATCCCAAATCTGCTCCTCTTGGGGCAACTAGATGTCTCCCTTCCACAGGCAGTGAAAACAGATTCACATGTTATCGTTTGCAAAAGATAGAGACATACCCAGACTGATAATGTTTATTTCTTAGATGCGTTACCACATTTGAAAATACCATCTGCTTTCCAAGGCTTGGGAGTGGGACTTTATCCAGTCAGTCAAAGTCAAAGTTATTTCTGTAGCACATTTAAAACAACAGCTGCTGACCAAAGTGCCGTACATCTAAAATAATCAAATGACATAAAAACATAGGACAAGATGGCAGAATTTAAGAAAGTAAAGATAAAATGAGAAAACCTGAGTAACAAATAACACAAATCAAAGTAATCATAACTCATTCTGATTTATCAGCCAGCTCATGTGAGCTGATAAGCCTCAGAGTCAGTGTCTATCTGAGAGTTTTCTGTTTCGAAGTCTTCAAGTTTGAGTTTCTATTTTGGTTCTTTTGTTATTCCCATGCGTGGAGATTTTTGTGTTTGTTAAATTTGCAGCGTCTAGGCTTCTTCCTTTTAAACCTTTGTTTTGGTAATACTTGAGTTTGAAGTTTTGTCTGTTATGAGGGTTTTTTTTTTATTCTTGTGCTTGGATTTCTGTCTTTGACTTTGTGTTCGAAGCCTCCCCTGTGTTTCTTCTGTATCGTGTTTCAGTGTGAGTTCACGTCTCTGTGTTTAGTAGTTATCTTTCAGTTATTTCGGGTTACTCCCCCCCCCACGGGACTGTCTACACCTGTATCTCATTTGCTCAGCTATTTCCACTTCCCTCATTACCCCCTTTGTGTGTAAATAGTCCTGCCTTCCCCTCTGCCTTTGTTGCAGCATCCTCCCCATGTGTGCCTATGACAATTTGGAGTATTTTTGGGGGGGTATTTTAAGTCTTTATTATAATATTGCAGTTGTGAGTGGACAGAAAAACTGGGTGATGATATGCAACAAATGGCCAAGTGTGGGTTTGAACCCGGGCTTCTGCAAGACTTTTGCAGCACAGCCTGGTGAGCTATAGCAGTACTCATGATTTGCATTTCTGGATTTTGAAGTAATAAAGCAGTTTTCTTTAATTCTGCAAACTCTGACACCCAGTTATCCATTTTGTTTGTTGCAGCCTGTAAGCTGAGTGGTGTATTTTATTGTATTAATTATTTGAGTAAACTTGCACATCTCTGCTATAATTACAGCTGCCATTATGTTTAATGGTAAACTAGTGCTTTGATTTACAATAGGTAGGATCAAATATTCCTATTTCCTATGACCTTGAGTCATGTGTACCAGTCATCTGTAATAGTGAAATAACTCAGTGGAAACTGGAAATTCCTTTAAGGTAATAAACTACGAAACCACTCTCCTTCCGCTTACTAAAATCCAGCCACACAGTCAGTTTTCTTACAAACATCTAAGCAAAAAAGAAAAAGAGTGGAAATGGTATTTAAGCAAAGGCAAAAATGATCCTTGGTCTTTTGTTCTGCATAACAGAATATTAAAAGAAACCAAAGACCACTACATACAACAGCAGTTTAGAGAGTTTTGTTGCCCAAACCTGCATGGAGGAGGTAATTAAAGAAAAACGTGAGCAGCTTTGATCGGAGCTGTCTTTAACATAAAATCTGTTTGCTGGGTTAATCACATCCCACGGATTTAGAAGCTTTTAATTTGCTTCCTCTCTAACTTGGCTAGCAACCATTGTGTGTGTGTGTCGGTGTGTGACAACCTCAATAAAACTTTCCACAGACCACTGGTAGTCACCCACAATGACTAATATTTCCTCTGTTTTGCTGCAGCTGCAAATTTACCGAAATTTGCTGGAGGCAACTTATTTGGATGTTTTTCAGTATATTGCGCAGTATAACAAATGATCACTATAGAGCTTTGACTGCAACAAATAAACTGTGGTGTTTGACTTGATAGGGATTTCCCTATAATTCGGTTAATTTGTCTTGCTTGTCTCAGCCTTGCATAAATATTTTCACAAGCAGTCAAATAAAGTGAAACATCTGCTTGGCGTCACAGCTTCAGCAGTTTATTAGAAGGTTTACAGCAAATTATCTTGAGGGAAATGCCAGCTGTTCCAGGGACAGAGAGGACTACATACATACATACAGCACTTAATGCAGAAACATCTCAACATTTCTCATTCACTCGCCGCTTTATTCAAAGATATGTAGAGAAAACAAAACAAGTTCTTTTGGGAAAAAGGATGAAGAGTTAGCACAAATGGGACGAGATTTCTACTGTACACACTTGCACCTTTTTGTATTATCTCTACATTTAATGCAACAGCTCACACAATATAAAAGCATGTGAGGATTCATTTAAAGGAAAACATTTCAGTGGTACTGCTGCCCTTGTAGTATTTATTGGTCAATCCATGACAGACACCAGCCTGAGGAGGAGAAACTCTCTGGAGACATACAGACGCAAAGAGGCGGGGGTTTTTTATTTAGTATTCAGCATCTAAATGACACTTTCCGCACTTCGTGGCCCGCGGGTGTGACTGAAGCTGCTGATGTGAAGAGACAAGATGATTGACTTTCTCAGCTTCCAGGTGCATTAAACCAGTGCTGCATTAAATACTCCTGAGGCAAAAACAACTGAAAAGAAACAGGAAAAGGATGTAATTTGTGCAAGCTAGCATGCACAGGCTCAACAGGGCATTGCATGACCCTTAAGGAGCATTACAAAACCATGATTTCTTTTAGTGCTTGATATTGTTGTTTGTCTTGCAAAGTTTGTTGGAAGCATATTTGTTGGCTTTAGCTTTAACTTAGAATATAGCGCAGATTTTATTTTTTGACAAAGTCAAGCGAGAATCCACTTGAAATCACTACAAGGTAAAGATGCAAACTTTATAAAGTCACATTTGAATCCCTCTGAAGTTCGGTGTTTTCTCCCTGAAAGACAGACTTTCTGTGGACTAACACTTAAAAGCTTCAACTAATAATGAGCAGTGGCCTGCCTTTTTGAATTTTTATGTCTGAAAGACACCGTGACACACACAAGCTACAACTGGAGAGAATCACAACAGCACAACCTGAGAGAAAATGAAGCTTTTACTCCACCGACAATGGGCTCTTGAAGAACATCAAAATATATGTTTCTCTGGCATCATCAAAATAATTTTAAACTATCAAAAAAATAATAATTCTTCTTGACATCATCTAACAAAGAAAAGCTCTGCTGGAAGTCATATAACACTTAACACACGCTACAATTATTGTGTGTGTTTTTTATTATTAGAAAAAATAGAATCTGCCAGAAAGTATTGAGACTCAAACTAATAGGAGTCTCTGTACGTTGGTGCGTGACTGTTTTTGCATATTCTCGTAGATCATCAGTGAGTGGTCCCCGGCAGGAGCTCTGCCTCTGATGCGAACAGCTCCTTGTAGAGTGGAGGAAACAGAGAGTGAGCTGTGAGCGGGTACCGCTGACTAAACCAGCGAAGCTTCTCCATGTGCAGACTGCACAGCGAGCGCAACACCGCCATCCTCTGGTACAGCTGCAGGGAGGACACGCACTTTTAGATGTCAGCTTTCTACAGCAGCGAGGAAAGCGTGCGAGCGTACGCGTACTCACAGAGATGAAAGATGGAGCACGCAAGCATTTAATTTTAGCGTTTGAACAGCCAGGCGACTGAACATTTACCTTGTGCATCAAACTTTCTTGATTGTCTCGGTGCAGAATGTGTGTGAGTCCCAACTCCACGCTTCTTTGAACTCGTTGAACTTTGCCCCTGTCCTCCAGACACGGACGATCTGAAAACAAAGATGTTTTATGAAAGAAGGATTGAAATGTTTTTTTCAAGCTGTTTAGTAGGTTGTATCCTTTAAAGGTGAAAACACAACAAAAAACATAAAGTAAAGCATTTTGTGGAACAGGGTAGACAACATTATTTGCTGCATGGAAATTAAGTCCCTGGCAGCAGGCTGATGCTCTCAGCAGTGCACTTTAGTCAATTTTGGCAGGCAGAAATGGGAGGGTTGAAATCATAAAAGAGTATTTTAACAAATACATTCAGAAATATGTGTCAATACTATATTTTAAACATATAATGGCATTAAAATCTTCAGTGGAACCCATAAAGCACAGCAGTAAAAATAAGGACTGAGGCGATGAGGTGATAGTATCCAGTGTTCTGGCTGGCTGTGTTTTGCTAAGTTTATAAACATTAATGACCATCCTTTTTTTTCCCTACTCAGTTATTTATCACGCCCTTATTCTGAATGTCCTTTGTTAAAATATTCTCTTCGATTCCAACCTCATCCTTTATTCTTTTAATTTCAGCTTAAAATTCACACAACAACAATGAGACAGGAAAGGACTTCATTCAAAGGCCAGAAACGCTGTCCCACCTTTCCACCAAGACTTTTTGTAAAGTGTTCTTTGTCTTTCTTGTTTTGTGCTTTTCCGTCTTTTCTTTCATTCATCAGGATTCATCCTCATTCACTGTGTGGCCTATTAACGTAACCATGGCTATTAACGGCCACTAGGAGGCAGAAAGGTTAACTTAATGGGACCGAATGAATTAAAACTACACAAGACAAAATGGAAAAGAGGCAAACTGGATAAGAAACAGATACAAAACATATCTATCATCGATATTTGGGCAGTAATATGATAAACCTACAAGATTTATTCATGTACGTCTGACAGTAAGGTCAAGCTTATTCATCTAAGAGATCCATCCACCCATTTTTGTAACTGCATTTCCAGTTCAAGGTACTTATGACACTAACTCATAGACGCCATGGCAAATTAACCCTAACAGTCATGTCCTTTGAGAAGAAGTCAGAGTATCAAGACAAAGTCCTCGCAGGCACAGGGAGAACGGCAAATGAACACATAAAGGCCGAACCCAAGACCACGCCATGTGCCACTATCATGGAGAAAGAGAAAAGAAAAGACCGCTTCCTTCCTGATGTGCTTAAAATGAACGCAGTATGAGTGAGACAGACCCATCTGGGCTTACCTGCATTGATGAGCACCAGGGCACTAAAGAGAGCAATCTGTTGCTCAGTCAGCTTTAGGGCACACATGCCATGTGCGAAGTCAAATACTGCTGCGATTAAATCACCACAAGCTGCAAGACAAGAAACCACTGAGCATTGATAAGTTATGGTATTTAGATAGACGGTTTCACACCTTCAGATAAATCCTCACCCAAAGATTTGAAGACCTCAGTTCCAGCAAACTTCCCATCAAAGAACACAGTGTTGTTCTCTGTGTTAAAGAACCGGCTCATTCTGACCAGAACCACCTCCATGGAGCCTGAAAAAAGTAGGAAGGCAGGTCAGAAGAGAGTAAGTTCAAACTTTTTCAGTTGTATATATTGTGTTTTAAGCACATCCTGCTAGAAAAGGTAAAATCACCAGTCTTTAAAAGGGCGATCTGGTCGTTCTGGCTCAGCATACGGAAACCTGGGATGTGTTTTGCAAACTCCACCACGTACTGGACGGCATCGGTAAGTCGGATAGCGCAGTGCTGCCACATCTCATCCACTGACTAGGAAAGAGAGTCAGACAGAGAGACTGTGAGCTCAGTTTGCTTCTCATCAATCCTTTTCTTTCACCATATATTGTTCAAAATGGAGCCTACAGGGCAAAACATTTCACTCATCTCACAAAAACTCATCCTCAGTGTCCCAACAATTCAGTCTGCTGCTCAAGTTTCTGTATTTTATCACTCAATTTACCCTGCTGTTTTCTCTCTGATCAACCGAAAAAAGATCAAAGAAAGAAGAGGAGGGGGAAACGATGAAAGACGTTTTCTCAGTTTCCTGTTTGATTCATCAAACAAAACTAGCCTCAGACGTAAAGCATGTGAAATGACATGTTTTGTTTTGAGACTGTCTGAGTAAGCTCGCACACATGAAGGAGCAATCGCAAAATAAAAAATTAAAAAATGAGGAGAAAACAGTGCACATACTTTGCTCTGGTAGGTTTGGATCTCCTCTCTGCTGAAGAGTTTCCACCTGAGAGCCTGCAGCTCTTCCACTCTGTACTGACTGGTCTCTCTGTGGGAACGCACGATGCTGGCACACAGTTCATCTAAAGAAAAGCAGAAGCACTTATGAATACTATAAATATGATAAAATTATATGTTTAGTTTGGCTCACTGTGCTCATTTGCTCACCTATGTTTCGCAGGGAGTGAGGACACAGGCTGTATGGATCCTCGAGACCACTATAATTATGAATCCCCATCATATCGTGAGACGACTGCCTGGAGTCAAATCCTTGCATAAAGAACAGAGAAAAGAGACAAATAAGTAACAAAGAAACGAGGATTCATCCTGCATGGCGAAGTGAGTTCCCACGTCTGAGCCTCACCTCTTATATCAGCATGACCGGCGCTGTCTCCCCTCCCTTGGGCTCTTGAGGTGGGAGAGATCCCAGAGGTGCGGTAGATCATAGCAGGCACCTGTGAGTCGTTCGGGGAGCACATCAGATAAGGGTGAACATCAGTGGTGTAGGGCAACAGCTCGGCATCTCCGCCGTATGAGTAGGTCGGGGCCATGGGCTGAAGAAGCTGGGGGGAGCGGTCCTGGCGGTTCTTGTTGGGGTAGGACAACACGGTCTGGGCGTCTCCCTGAAGCTGCTGTTGCTGCTGCTGTCGGTGCCTTTCCACTTCAGCAATCAGAGAGTCGCGCTGACGCTTGGACATCCGTCCGAACTTCACCGCTGGAAATAAACAATAAACAAATGACTAAGCAGCTGCTGCGAATTAACAGCAAATAGATTTGTCTGCCTGCCAGTGCACATGTGCTTTCTCTCACCATCTCTGCTCATGCCCTGTGCCAGGCACTTCTGCAGACGGCAGTGCTGGCAGCGGTTGCGGCTGGCCCGGTCGATCTGGCAGTTACTTTGCCTGGAGCAGGAGTAAGATACGGTAGGCAGCTGGCTGCGCCGGAAAAATCCCTGAGGGATTAGCAGAGTCCAACAAAAACTCAATTTTTAACTGGGACGCAGTGATTTTTGAGTTATACATAAAAGTCAGAAGAGAAACATTTTTATTTGCTCTTGTTACTGAGCAGAAATGTTCTCTGGTAGCCAAATTATTTTATTATTATCTGACAAGTTCTAAATTAAATCAGTGTAACTGATATTTTCCGTTATCTCTCAGGTACAAGTGATACAAAATATCTAAAATAAGGTAAAACTTGCTATTCAACAGTCCAAATGTAATGGTGAAAGGCACGTGACAAACTGGGACTGTTGTGGAGAGCCGCACCGATTAGATTAACTTAGTTTTGCTCAACAGTTTATTGGTGCGGCCCTCCACAACAGTCCCAGCTTTTTTTTGCCTATTGGGAAAATTAATTGGTGACCGATCATCAAAAGAATTCTTCTAGGAACTAGAGTTTTGGGAAATATCGACTTGCTTTCTTGTAGAAAGATAGATGAAATGTTGATTGATTGAAAACAGTTAACCTGCTAGCAAGAACTTCAAAAACGAACGGCACCTGGACGTGAAAATAACTCTGTAGATTCACATGGCTACATTTTCAAGACACTTTTTATTGAGCTAAACATATAACATGAATACATATGAAATTATTAAGCTTAAGAGACACTGATAACTAGATTTGTTTTATGCTAACATAGCTAAGTGTTTCCTGTTTCCTGCACATTCCTTAACAAATTATTTAAACCAAGTGTTATAAAAACAAAAATGTATTAGAAATTTAAAAAAACTGAAATGACTGAATTCAGGATTTTATATCCAAATGTGGCACGGCACACTGAAAGTCAGAAGTTAATCATGTCAGAAGTTAATAGAGTAATTTAAGGCAGCTGTGGCATAAACCTTAAAGGCTGCTGGCTGTAGCTTCATAATGAGGGGAGTGATATGAGGTCAGGATCAGTATGATGACATATATGTGTGAATGAGGTTGTTGTTGCCCATCTCACCTTGCAGCCCTCACAAGTGATGACTCCATAATGAACTCCAGAGGACTTATCACCACAGATCTTACATGGGATAACTTCAATCTGGGCTAAACAAACACAGAAGGAGAGGAGCTTTTGTTAAATCCAAACTTTAACTTAAAAAAAAAAAATACAGTTCTTAAATGCAGCACTCGTTAAGTTTGATCAGTGTAGTTTAACGTGCCCTTTGTTGCTCTAATGTCAGCTCAATAGTTCAGACTTTGTATATGCATACACATCTACAATATAGATGAAAACAAAACAAACAAAATTACAGAATAAATTAGTCTGTTATTAATATTAAGAGCAAGCATTTTTAATCATTCCTTTATAACATTTGCAGCATAGAGCTTGTCGCAGTGTAAGTAAAACTATACCAACTGTCACTCAAATGACATTGGACATTTTTATCCAAACAATTAAACTGCAAAGTGATTCCCACTGTGAGAAATTTTGTTTTATTCTGTACTTTCCCTTAAGCATCTATCAGTTGTTGTGTGACCATAGTAGACCAAAGGTATTTTCCTCTCAAGCACCTCTTGCCTTAATAATAATGAACAAAATACCTTCAAATGCAATAAGCCGAGAGACTTCTGAGGACATGGAATATTTGCAAATGGAGAAAAGCGGCGAATATGAAGGTGTCAACCTCAGAGTGCTTTCAAGTGGTTGCGTGACTTCTCTTTCACTTTGACTTTCCTGCTTTCATGTCATTTCTTTCTTTGTGAATCCTTCTCTATCTCGCTCATAAAGGACATCGCTGCCAGTAATGCACTCTCCTTCATCACTGCCAGTAATGGCCATCCCCTCTCACCTCCCCCCATGCCCCTGCACTGTGAAACTCTCACACCCCCCCAGTCTTTTGATTAGTGGCGATTTCTGTCACAATCAGAAGTCATTTGATTCATTAAAAAAGATTAACTGTATCACAGATCCTTCACAAAAATATCTTTGATAAGCTCATAAGGAAGTGCGCTTTTTTTTCTTTCACATTATGTCATGTGGTGATGCAGAGGCACTGCCAGCCTCAAATAACCTAAAATAATGAATGCTGCTATCTCTTCCCGCCATCGTCTGTCATTAGAAAGTGTGACTGTAGCTCTTATAGCTGCATCTTGACGATATACGGGAGTATTTGCGTTTCCGTGCATAACTGTGTCAGATTTTTTTTCACGAGTGTGTGTTAGTGTGTCAGTGTGTGCCCTCTTTATTTGGTGCCACAGGGATCACTAGAAGGTTTCTGAGAACAGCCAGTCTGAGATAAAATAAATACAGACACAGAGCAAAGGCATGTACGATAGAGCCAAAATAATAGAGCCACAAATCTGATAAAACTGCAGCTTCTACTAATGGAAGTGTCTGATTAACCTCATCATTCGCCATGATAAGAATATTTGACCAGTTTAACTCTGATGCTTGACCTTTCACATTAATCTTTCCCTTTAAATTAACCATTAACCTTGACCAGCAACCTTTTGCTGCCAGCTGAATATCACATGTTTAAAAAAAAAGAAAGAAAAAATTGACTGAGCTGTGACTAAAATTGTGTTCTTGTTGGTAGTGCTGGATAGTCAGAGAGAACATCAGTGGTCTCTGTTTTTTTTTGTTATTTCAGTTCTGATTGTCAACCTCAAACAACAGGAAATCCACCGTGGCCCACAAGCTTTTCGCTGTTCACACATGCAATCTCACACTCAAACTCATGGCAATCACACACACCGCTCCTCCAACAGCTTTCCATGCAATCGTACCTGTGATCATTCTCAAATGAGCCCAACACAACTGTGACATCTTTATTGGTGCCACACAGAAACAAAAATCAATCTGCCTTTAAAAACCCGACTGCCAAACAGAAATAAACACCAGGCAGCCACCAAAGAGCCCTCTATCAGCAGATTATAGCCATTTTTGTCTCAACTGGTTATCTCCAGCCACAGGCACAGACCAATCAACCCAAGCATCTCCTGGTGTGCATGCTTGCATGGTTGTATGGTTGTGTGAGATAGCGTGATAAAAATACTGCGCCACCATTATTTCTTCCATTTGTGTCTTATTCAGTCACGAGCAATTGTGTCTGGTGCACATTGTAGCTAAACACAGAGCTTGTTTTACAAATGCACGTATGTAAAATAGAAAAATGCCAAAATGCTGTCACAACTGGCAACAGTGAAGCAACAGCAAGGCCTTTGGGTACAATAGTAACCTTTTTCAGTTTGATCTGTTAAAGCCACTTTATATTGCAAGGCAATATAAAGTGGCTTGAGGCGACTGTTGTTAGGAATCGGTACTACTGAATAAGATTTTACAAATACTCCAGTGACTCTCTGTGGCCTTATTAAAAACTGGATAGCTGTCTTCTTCTTCTTCTTTTAATCATTTCCTTTAGGGGTCACTACAACAGATGCTAATACAGAATTAAACTATAGTTATTTTGCCTTTCGTCCTGACTCCTTCTCTTGTTTTCTTTTCCATCACCCTTAGCCAGTCCCTGTAGATGGCTGCCCCAGCCTGATCTTGGTTCTGCCAGAGGTTTCTTCCTGTTAAAAGGGAGTTTTTCCTTCCCGCTTTCAACAAGTGCTTGCTCACAGGGGGTTTCGTGATTATCGGGGTTTCTCTCTAATGGTGTATGGTCTTTCCTTTGCAATATAAAGCGCTTTGAGGCGACTGTTGTTGGGAATCTGTGCTTTTGAATAAGATTTTACAAATACATGCATGTTAATTGGAAAAATGCTAAAATGCTGTCACAACTGGCAACAGTGAAGCAAGTGCAAGGCCTTTGGGTGCAACAGTGACCTTTTTCAGTTTGATCTGAATTTTTGTTTTTGTTTTTGGCATCTTGTTTTTTTATTCATCATTGCTGTTAGCGATTCTTCACTTTCTCCAGCTGTAAAAACTGCGCAGCCTATACACCCAATAAAAAAGAAATGTTTTAATACATAGTCTTTGTCTATCACCTAGCACCTTAAACACATAAATGTCATAACCTGAGTCCTCCTAGTTGTGGAGTCCAAATTTTAAAAAATAAAAATAATTAATAGTAGTTAATATGTAGCTGAAGTTTAGTCAGAATTAAACTGGTGTTATTTACTTTATTTTTACTGTTTTTGCAGCGGGTACGGTGTTATTTGTTTTATTATATTTTGTGAGTGTAGGTTTCCTTTTATTTGATTAATGTGCGCAAACACAGGTAGAGCTCAAAGTGCAATTCTTCTATTTTAAAGTAGGCCTCAGCAGGCGAGTTGATGTTTTCTTCCTCCATTTCAGATTTGTTCTGAAAACTCATTGAAAAATGAATCATTCTAGTCATTCAAGGCTTTATAATTCATAACTGCAACAAAAACATGACAATCTGGTAATGACAATGCAAAGTTTAAGTGCCAGACAGTTATAAATTCCCATTGCACAGTAATCACATGCGGTAATGCTAATAAACTCACATATAGAGACTTTTAAACATGTTTCTGCAGTCCACACAGATTTTTCCATGCAAAAATGTCTCTTTTGATAGTCACGGCTGCCAACACTTAACGCAAGCAAGCACAAACTACAAGTGACAGCATACAGTGCGAAACTAATCCTATACCATCCACACAAAGATGGAGGAACACTGAAATGAGATCATTTACACAAAACCATTCACCTGAAAGGTTATTCAAAAATGCCTGACACATGCTGTTGACAAGTGTAGGGGTTTAAGTACACTAGTGGTGGAGATATTTTGATTTGTCAGTACAAACAACAGCGTGCCACCTCCCACGCTTCCGCACACAGTGTACTGTACGCCAAAATGCCGCTACACAGAGATGATCTGATAATCTTTAAAACAGTATTGAGATCTATCAGTCACTTCCTGGCCTTAAATGACAAAGCAGGATTACTGTAAAATAAAAATAAAAAACATATATTAACTATAATAATATAATATATAGGCTTTCATTTAGAGCTGTAAGTAGAGCTGACGAAACATAGTTGTAATGGCTTTCCAGTGAAATTTGGATAATAAATATCAGTCATTAAAGAAAATAGTAATGTTGCAAGCATTAAATTTCTTTTTAGGGAAACTGAAAAAGCAAAAAAGAG
>VUQG01010536.1:7074-33118 GCA_015106755.1 Etia nguti | reverse complement strand
CAAGTGACTTCTTCAGCCTCAGTGACTGAAGAAGTCACATGAATGAGTGATGAAACGTTTCTCCCATTGAAAACGCTACGTCCAGATGGGTCCAGTTAGATTAGGAAGAGAAAATCTGATGATTCAGACACTACTGATGCAAAACTGAATCTTTCTTTCATCACTATAGTCATTTTAATCTGTGCTAATATCTTTGTAAAAAGGTTTTTTGACTGAGAAGTTGGGCTGTACACATGAAAAACTTACATTAGATTAGATCATGTACCACTGTAACACAGGAGGTATTACTGCTGAAAATGGGCCTCTGTACACCTTTGTAGATATTCCATTAAAACTCATTCATGATTTATGATCAATGTTACTGTTAAACATTTATATTTCTTTACATACTAATTAGGAGTGACTAAATATCAAACCAAATTTCACAGTATTTAGAAAACAAGACGTTTCTGATTCACCTCAAACTTTTGAGCTGTATGGTTACTGATCACAGCAGATGGTATCGGAGTATCAGGACAGGGAGAGACTGTTAAAAAGATATGAGCTGTCTTGCTGCAGAGAAAGTGGAGTCGGTCATCCTTGAAATGCTACCAGGATAGGCAGCTGGCAGGATTGAATGATGCTCTGCCTCTGTGGTCAAGTGCAGACATAGGCTTTAAGCAACCATGAGCCACTAATAAGAGAAAATTCATCAACACACAATGAAGTGGACTTGTTAGGGAGAGTTTACCTTCAGTGTTGGAATAGTTCAACTCAATATTTCTTAACAAATACACTTTAAAATTCAGTCTTTCTTATAAACTGGTGACAAAATCCTGATCAGACACAGTTAGATACATGCATACAATACACACTACTGCTCAAACGTTTGGGTTCAGTTTTAATATAAAATTAGCTTTTATTCTTTTATTACATGAATCATTCATCGTAAATTACTTCGGATGTTTAAGGAAATAGCTACACTGGCATAAATAAACCCATTTTTAGTAACTATCATTCCTGTGCTTTAATGTCACATTGTGGTAGTTAAATCACGTTTTTCAGGTCATGTATGAGTATAGACATTTTTTTTTTTTTTTACTATTCAAAAGAGGTTAAAAAGACAAATTAAATTAGGGAAGTTTTGTTCAGTTGGTTTTCAAGTTGTTGAACCACAAGTAATTTTCTTCTAATTACTTGTAGGAGATATCTTATGGTAAGAATGAAACATGATCAATGTTTAAAAATATATAAAAATATTGTGTCACTAGGCTTTTCTAAAACCTCAGTGAGAGCACTAGTAGAGATTTTTTGTAAAGTGTCCCTGATTCTCTTGAAAAGCACCTATTTTTTTATTACTATCCTGAATTTAATTAAAAATCATTCTCCTAACATACTGTCATGGTCTGGGTGAGTGGCTAGAAATTTTCACTAGGTTCCTGAACTTCCTTGGTATCCGCCCATGGGCAGGGCTGCCACACCCTCTACCACCTGGAGCCGATTGAAGCAATTAGGCTGGTAGATTTAAGCTCCATGATGATGTCTCTTTTCTGTCAGTTCATCGACTTCTCTACGTTGGTAACCAGGCCTTATATTTCATGTTGCTTACCTTAGGTGCTTTACTTACCTTGTTGTTTTCTGCTTCAGTGCTCCCAGATGCTCCACGGTTCTGAAACACGCATCATTTTGGATTTACCTCTCTGTTTTCTGGGATTCACTCCCTCACCTGCCTGTCCTCCTGCCGTCCCTCTGCCTCGGAACCAAAGGAACTCAGGTCTGCCAAATCCACATCATCAAACTCACGGACCTACGCCACCTCTCCTTCAATGCATCCATTTCTCTCCTGCAAAGTAAGCCAAAAGAATCATTACACTCACTTTCTCTGGAACACTCCTCTGGCTAAGTGCTAATTTAGTCTTCCTCTCTCCCCAGTGTGACCATACGTATCAGTCCCGCTCCAGTTGCCTTCTCAGTCCTGCCCCTTTGTTTTGCCTCAGCCACATTGCCACGCGACGTCTACCAAGCCCCTGTTTAGTTTGTCATTGCCAAGTATTATTCTTGTGTTGATCAATAAAGCATTGTTAAAACTTTCCCTCTGCCTCCGCTCTGGGTTTTCTGTGCCTGGGTTCCGTTTCAGTTACCGGCCTTTGGCCACTTGTGACACATACAAAGTCTTGAAGATTCATTTTCTGTGATATCTTAAAGACATCTTAGTATCATACTATGAACTCTTGACTTGCCTTGTGGTTCTTTCTGTTTCTTAAAGTAGAACAGAAGCAGAGCTTTCAACTCGTGACCTTTTCTCCTGTGGAACTACCCCTCAGTTTGGATTCTACTTTGATTCAGAACTTTCCTTTTTGATAAAGCTTACAGCTCAGGCTGGATCATCTGACCCTGAGCTACCTACCCTTTAGCCATGATCAGGGCTGGACTGGTTATCTGGCATACCAAGCATTTTGCCAGTGGGCCATTGAAACTAAAAATAAATGCTGCAACATGTGTCAAATTACGTGACATGTTAGCTGTCATGGCTGTTGCTGCTGCTGCACTGTCAACGGCAGTACCAGCAACATCCAGTAACCAGGTCTCATAGGCTCAGGAGCCTGTTCTTTCTAGCATGGAGAAGTGCAGCAGGATGTACCCCAGACCCAACAGCAGAGTGAGGAAGAAACGGAGGAAAATGAAATTAACGTGATAAAGATGGAGGGATATAATTAGGAAGGGATTCCACTAAAATAAATGCCTACTTTGACCATCAGCCACTGCTAATAGTAAACTGTCACTGATAATTTCAGTGGCTGAATGATTGCCGTACACACTTACTGTATTATATAAAATATGTAAACTAAATCTCTTTGAAACTTATAGAAGAACATTTTCTATTTCTATTTATTTCTATTATTCATTTGATACTGTAACTTATTTGTGTGCATAGATGGGCTGTAAAAATGTCACAAAGCTGAAAACAGGGTTATTTGTGAGTTTACAAAAAAGCTTAGTTACACAGATGAAGTGTATAAAATTTAAGTCTTTTCACAGCGTATTAGTATATTTTATTTAAGGTTAATAATCAGAATAATGCTTTGATCTCCTAAAATAAATGAAATCATACCTTTCTTCTAAAACTGTTTATGTTGTTCTCCTGAGTGTCCCAGTCGTGGACCGTTTTTTGTTTTTTTGTTCTAACCAGGAGGATCCCAGGGCCTGATTTTTGTTGATGTATTATAAATATTCTTGTTTTATTTTTATTTACTTTATTCTAATTAAATAAATATCCATTTAAAATTGTTCAAAGTTAGCGTTATGTTCATACATGTTAAAAAAAAAACCTGTAAATAAAATGAGTTCAGTGACAATTACTGTTTGTTTTAATCAATTTATTCATAACATAAAACTTTTAAACTAATGCAACACATATAACAACATAACAAATATATTCAAATAAATTTCTTAATGCATAACTCATTTTGGAACTAATCTTTCAAGAATTGAAAACAGTCTGTCCATCCTCTGCCTGCTCTCCTGCACTCTCCTCTCCTCAGCCTCTCTTTGCTGCCTCATGTCCTCTCTGATGAGGTCTAGCAGCTCATCATCCCCGTCTCTTTTCGTCAAACATACTTTGTATTTTTTAAGTTATCCCATTTCTTTCTGGCCTGCAAGGGGGTGACTTTCCCCTGCAGGTCCATCTTCTCCAGAATTGTCCTGATCACACACAAAAAATAAGAGAAGAGAGAAGATTAACTATGTTAATCCCTAAATCCAAAAGTTTTCACAGCAGAACTCAAGAGGAAAACCGTCTGGACATCACAGGTTCTGTACAGCATGAGGATTAATAAAACCGTACTCATATGAATATGATGTGTACATTGATTTATTCTTGTACTTCCATGCCACAGTGGCCGAATTCTGCACCCCAGTAAAGAGGTGATCATTTTCTCCTCTCATTTTCATAAATTGAGCCGTTTGGTCTTTGTTCCCAAAAACATATCACAAAAAGGTTAATTTAAAAAAAATCTAAATTAGCTGTATGTAAGCGGCAATACATGAAAAACCGCGGGACCCACCATACAAGCTGGTTTACGGGCAATTTTTACGAAGATTATTTTAATTACAAAATAACCATAAGCAAATGCCCAAAGCCCAGCAACACAACCACTACAAAAATTTTACTTTCGTGCCACCAGATTTTCATAGACTTACATTTAAAAGTGTATTCCTCTCCCGCATTAACTCCCACTTCGTCCGCAACTGTTATGAGAAAAATTCTCCCGTATGACCCGTAATGAATCCTGGGATATGGTGGGCCACAAAGGATACACCCGACCAATCCTTCAAATTTGGGGAAATTGAGGACGCATTTGTCGCCGCATTTGGAGGAGTCTTCGAATTTGGACAGCCTTCATCGTGTCGCTGTGACGTAATTGCCTACAAATGCGACCATCGAAGCATGCTACCCCTGAATCGGGACACAGCCACTTAGAGAGAGAAAGCAATCACGCTGGGCCACCTGGGTCAAAAATGCCAGGGTCGATTTTTTGTCCCAGTCCAGCCCTGGCTATGATGCTATAGGCTACAACTGCTAGGGGACTTCCCATAATGCCATGAGCATGTCTTCTCCAATTCACTCTTTCCTTCCCAGTGTGTTCATATATCACTGCATGTCGTTAGAATTTGTCTTCTCTGTTCCACAGCGTCCTTTGTCACGTCTTCCAAGTCTCTCTTTTTTTTTTCTTTCTCTTTCCCCTCACCCCAACCAGTCATGGCAGATGGCTGACCCTGGTTCTGGTGGAGGTTTCTTCCTGTTAAAAAGGAGTTTTTCCTTCCCACTGTCGCCAAGTGCTTTCTCACAGAGGATCATTTAATTCTTGGAGTTTTCTCTTTTTTCAGTTATTGTGAATTGGCGCTACAGAAATTGAATTCAATCAAATATAATTTCTAATCTAATTTAGTCATCTCGCCCAATTTGGACAACCAGCACAATAAAGTACATTCACGTCAACCAAAAACTGAGCTGACTGTTTAAAGGCATCAACAGCAGCTGTTGCTGAGGTCCTCCTCACCACCAAAACCCACCACAGGAGACTGTGTTTCACTACCAGCTGTTATATCTCATTTTTAATTTTATAATTTCATTCTATTTAAAAATAAACATTTACAAAATATTTTGTTTCATTGCATATTTTTTATATAAGTCCTTAAAATGCTACCTTTAATAACCATATTAACCTTCTGGGATCCTTATATGGAGATGTTACATTTTGACTTTTCTTCATCTTATACTTCATTCTACCTAATAAAAATATAATTTTTTTAAAATGATGACTTTATTGTTTTATGCAGTAAAATAAAGCTGTTGTGTCTATATGACATCATACTTTAAAGAAAAAAGCATATAGTAACAATGTAACTTTATGTTAAAAGAAATGAAATTTAGTTTTTAGTATTATGAAGAGAGCTGTGTTGTGCAGCCTGATGTCAACTGAAAACAATGCTTGGTCATCTTCTTCTTTAGAGATGTCCCCTATGTAATAGTGCATTTGGCACCAAATTCAAGATGTAGCAGAGATTGTTCCAACTGTCAGTAAAAAGCCTTTCACTCGCTCCAGAGGGCAGTGAGATAAGTTTCTAAAACTTTGTGGCTCCTTCCCTTATTCCCTGGACTATGAGGCCTAAAATACATTTCTGCAGTCATTTATAGAAACACATATCAGTGCTAAGCTGTTTAGAGGCCGCTTACTATATGCTAGCTATGCTATGCTAACTGAAACCTCTTTCAAAGATGGATGCTGATGCAGAAGTACTTTTAGCCATTTTATCCTAACCATGCACTAAATTCTAAATTCCAAAATCTAAATTTTATGATGATTTCAGTATTATGACTTCAAGCCCTGCACAAGTTCCAGAAGAAGAAAGGCCTACATAATTAATGAGATTCTACAACACCACAATCAGTGTCAGTGCACTCAATTTCTTATTGCTAACTAGCTTCATGTAGGAACAGCTAGGATACTATCATTGTAGACACTGACTGTTCTACCTAAATAAGAAATCAATGTGTAAGGCTTGGGCACCAGTTAAGAAAGCTTTGAAAATCACTGTCTGCAGGTGATATTCTCCTCCTCAATTGGACTATTCTGAACAAAAAAGGTTTTTTATGCTGTTAGATGAATTTTCATACCTTAAATCCAATTCATCATCTATCATGATGTCCCAACTTTTCTGCTGTTTTTAGTATGATAGTAGAAGCATCAGAGGATTGTCTTGTAGGTGATTCTGAGACCAACATCACTGAACAGTGTTTCAAGTAGAAATACCACGCAAAGAACAATTAAAAACTCAATGAATCATAAAATAATTATGTGCTTCAGATCATTTGTACACCAGCTGGTGTATCAGCAACACTGCATTTCTTATTTCTTATAATTTCTTAAACTCATTTATCAGGAACTTAGATCATTAGCTTTAGACTAATTTAAAGCTTTGTAAAATGAAACAAAACTAGTCTTTTGTACATTTATTTGGAAATGCAGCCCAATAAAGTATATCTGTGCAAATAAAATCTATTTTGTGTTACTTTATATTGTGAGAAGATCATACCTGAAGCATAACTGCTAGGTCAATGAATAATGGGAGTAACTTTAGTTGCTGCCCTTATGTTAGTAACAGTACAGAAATTTGATTGCAGGGAATGGTTTAATTTTCCCTTCACAGCTAATGTTTTTATCTTGAACTATAAAAAAGAACAGAGATCATCCTTCGGTTAAGGTGCTCTTTTTCTAGTCATGTGGCTGAGTAACGTCACTTGTGTCAGTATGATCAGAACAATCGTCGCCTCCTTCATGAGTATGCACCAGTTTGAGTCAAAAAGCTAATCTGAATCAAAGTGAATGTGGTTGCTCATCTTTTGAAAAGTAAATTAAATTAAAGTCAGCAAAGCAAATAAGAATTTTCTTTACTTCACACATTATGAGTATTATCAATAAAGGAACAAATTACATATGTTTTCAGTGTTTCCAAGTACCAAGTTTTAGATTCCAAATCTACAAGTCCAAAAAACCCGTGCCTTAAAAGAAAAAAAAACACACTGCCATTCTTACTACAATAAAGTAGTTAAGTAATAGATAAAAACTGAAATGACAGAAAAGTTCCTGTTTTTCACTGTACTAGAGATATTTGCACTCGGGGAGGGTCATTTCCAGGTGTCCAAAAATCAATCCATTTTCAAAATTGGTTGAAAATTCAGTGAATTCTACTGGTTTTATTTGCGCACAGACATCCTGACACCATAAACGTGGATTAGGAAAAGAGAGTCCTGTGTAATAATATATTATATGTTAATATGATTAACTCTACTTAACGGTCAAATTTGTTCTGTCTGAAGACCATAAAAATATACATCCCTGCTTTCATTCTGAAACTGTTCTGAGAATATTTAATATTGGTAATGTTTTCAGTGGCAAGTTTTCAATTTTCCCTAAGTGGCATTTCTGATAGTGTAAAGTTTGTCAAAAATGACTCCATACAAGGTTGTAGGGTCACTGGAGATTATCTGAGCTGACCACACCCCAGACACTTTGCCAGTCCATCATAGAGCTAACACAGAGAGTCAGGCAAGTATTCATCTTTGGCCAATTTAAAATAACCAACTAATCTAATTAGCATGTCTTTGGACTGCGTGAGTAGGCTTTCTGCCTTGCACAGAGTGGATAGTCAAACAAACTGAATCAGCATAAATACATTATTTTATATTTATTACTTAATTTTTTTATTCTCATTATTTTATTATTATAGCACTAGGAATATATAATAAGGGAAGGAAAGGGTATAAAATGTCACTGTATATGCATGTGTGTGGGCATGTGTATTTGTGTGTATTAGATTCTTGATGAATGTGGGTTGCTGTTATTCAGCCTGGTTCTATGTGCCCCTTTTTAAATTTTGGGCACCCGCCCCTTCAAACATCTCTGCACGGCCCTGGCGTGGAGTGTGGAGGAGCGTGAGCGTGAGTGGGTGAAGAGGAGCGAGAGTGTGGACTATTCACACACCCCCCCCGCCTCCTTTCCTGGAGCCCTGGACCCTCTGCCCCGCACCTTGTATATATTTCGCACTGTGGAACGTAAATAAATGTGTGAACTCTCTCTTTCAAAACTCTGAGTCTGCGCCTGAGTCCGTTCCGTCCGCCCTGACATCTATTAACTAAAGCTTACAGGAACATTATTTGCAGTACGATAAACATCCTTCAAACATTCATTGAACATTAATGACTAAAACATTTTCTTGAAATCATTTTACAACCTCTAAAGCTAACTGATTAACACATTTGATTGACATAGTTAGTTAAACACCGAAAACACCAATCAAGATATATTGAGTCTGAAAACACAGGCAGGAGTCACAAAGCTCAATCTAAAACAATACAAATATGTGTTTTGCCGTTACTTTAAAAAAAAAAAAGATTTTATGCTTTCTCTGTTCTATTGTGAGTAAAATATGGACTTGTGAGTTTTTATTTTAATTTTATGCAGCGTTATAACTTTTTTGAAAAGGGGTTTTTGAAATTTTTAGAAAATAATATCTAAAAACTGACGGGTATAACTCACCCCTCATGAGAAAGGCTTGGGAATTTGCTTGTTACGTCAGGCATTACTAATATGGATTACTAATATGGTGTTATTTACTTTGGATAACACGTTAAGTCATGCTTTTTCCTTGTGCTGCTGAAATGTCATTGTATCTCACATTGCTTCTATTTTTACTTCTTTATCAGTTCCAGGTGGATCAGTATTGTCTTGTCCACAGTCAGTTCACACTGCAGGTTTTGTGCAGCCCGCTAACTCTGATAGGCTGGTTTTCATCATCTTTCATTATGAAACGTATTCGGACGAGCTCAGACTGGCCCCTCCCACCTAGTCTAGCAGCAGAGCTCGGAAACGTATCCTGATTGGTCCATTTCCAAGAATCCGCCATATTCAAACTTCCGCCGTGCTGTGTGTTCTGTTGTCATCGATCTTCTGTTTTCTTTGTACGTATAGGACCAGTTTTCATACGTTTGGTTTTTCTATCTTCTTCGCTTAGTCATAAACAAATTCGGGTTTAACTCATCTCACAACGTACAGCCACGGGAAATGGAAGAGAACGAAGAATTTAGCGGAAGCGCGACGGAAAACAAAAGACACAAACTTCGCAGGGTGTCATCGAGGACGTCTACGACCAGTATCATCAGCGCTGCGGAGCCATCGCCTCAAACCCTGCGAAGAAACAGCTCCAAGAAGCACGTAGCTGCGAAAAGGTGATAGCATAATTATTTGTTCGACAGCCCTTTTGCAATATAGTCCGACTATAGCAAACATTTTATCCATTACCCGGTCGGCCAACTGTGACGGGCAGGGCTGGTATTGTAACTGGCAAAAGGTGCCTTCAAGTGCACCTCGGAAGCCATCCAATCAACTGAAAATAGGCATATGTCTACTTGTCTTGTTTTAATAAAGACAGAATTAATTTAATTTTTACATGCATATGTGTGTGTGATTTAGGATTTGTACAGTTTCCTGTGCAGTAGATATTACCTTTATATTAGGGCTGTAATAATGTTACCCTCTGCAAATACATCTTTATTTGTTGTGGGGAGGGAAAAAAAACGTTGTTTACTGGGTGTTCGTTTCTTTTATTGGAAATTAATTACTGTCAAAATACAACAGGTGGAGAGACATTGTATTCAGACCTGTGCAAAAGTTTGCAAAAAGAACAATATTTGTTTTATCATTTAGGGTTGAATAATGTTTTACAAGTTGAAATTGCAATTTGTGCATTTAGTAGACTGCAAAAGCTGCAGTTAGTCTACGCTTTATACAGCACATCTCATCCAGGCTTGCAACATGCACTTTCTGTGAATCTCCAAATTCTTGACCTTTTTCCTTATGTGAGAGTCATTGTCACCAATCAGTAGTGACCCAAAACAACTGCATATGCACCCAACAACAACATACATGTGGGTTAAGGTTAGCCCACATGAGTTCATGAGATTACATCTTTTGATCATAATTTATTACATTCTAAATATTAAACTGGGCTTGACTTTAAAAAAAGATCCCCAAATAATTTAAGGCAAATATTATATGTGCATTATAAACACTATATAGATGTTTATGTTATAAAACACTGTTGTTATTTGAGCACCCTGCTTTATAATGCTTCATTTTGAGTTGTGTACTGTGTACTGTTTGATTTGGTGGGCATGCACTGCACCTGTAATTGTACTTGCAGACTTGCAAAAAATGCAAACAGTATAATATCAGATATGGATTACAAAAAATGTGATTGGCTCCAACTGTGTTTTCCCAGAAAGTGGTGACTGTTAACAATGGTTAACGTGACGTCAGTAAATCAGATCTCATGACTCTCAACAAAGTACAACTTTTACTTGTACTTGTACTTGTACTCGTGCCTCGGAGTCATGAGCACTGTTAGTGGGGTTTTGCAGTAGTGGGTGCAGCTGCCCCTTGGCTTCGACCTTGACAGAAACTGTGTAGTTTCATTGTTTTGTTGCCATAATTGACAAGTAGCAGCACAGAACCACACAGCTCCTTATATGGCTTTAATGTCCCTCAGTCATCCCAGAGCACATATTTGAAACATAACTGCAACAGAAAGTGTGACAAAATTTCATCCATGTAATACTGTAAGCCTCGCAGATTGTTGCTGACCATGTTGATAAGGTATCTAACCAGAATATGAAAAGCTGCCATTGTGTAACGACTGTGCTTTAAACGTGTTTTCATTGTGCAAGGCCAAACATGATTTGTTTAATTTCCCACAGACCACCACTGCAGAGAGGCAGCTCCTTCACCTTCCTCACTCCTGGGACTCCGTGGGATTTCAGCCTAGTGAGTTCATGTTAAATACGCAACAGCATCGCGTTTCATTACTGCGATCAGGCCCTCACACAATTATGTCTTTGTAAACTGATCGACTGTCTTGATCCATGTCTTACATGACTTGTATATCATGGTTTTCCAAAAACCTTCCCAGAGAAGTTTTTGGTGATTTTATCCAGTGTTAAAAATCACAAGCATCACAGTAATAACATTTAAGAAGAAAATAAATCAAGCACACAGTATGCGTCAGCCCCCCCTGGCTTTGTCCGCACCTGCACATTTTACACAGACACCAGATCAACCAACCACCCTGCAGTGTTTTGATTCTGAAAGGGTTGAACTTTTGTACTGTCCGCGGTTTGAATGCTCAGAAGTAAATGCTCTAGGAGCTAAAAGGGAGTGTTACGTACCAATATACACTGGGGGAAAATGCCAAACTGTGTTTTTAACATTCAAGAATGTGAAATCAGTTCTAGTAGTTCTCCAAAAGGTGTGAGCCTGTAAAAGCCTAGTTCCATTTTGAATAAAGTTGTGCTGTGGCTTATATTCACACCTGTCACAAATAATGGGGAAATGCATAATTTTCAGTCAAATAATAACACAACATGGACTCACTGTGTGTCGACAGAGAACACTGCCGTGGGTAGTCTCCCCTCAAAGGCCCAATCTGAGCCAGGAAACCCCCGTATACGTACTGCATCTGGTCATGGGTAGCAGGATAACATTTTGGACTGTGGTTATGTTCATATAAGAGATGCTGCTTCTGATCTGTTGTTTAAACACTCATCAGGCTTTTAAAAGTAAACGCTATCTTATGTTTTGTTGCTGCAGAAGAGAAAGCGCAAAGAGAAGGAGGATGATACCGTCAGCCTGTCCAGCTTCGACCTCAAGGTGAGAGTCAGAAAGCCTCCTTTCTGTACAGCGCACTTGAATGCATCCCTACAATAAACTTTAATCCTTCTGCATGACTCAGGTTGTCATCACAGACAGCCTGAGTCATGCAGGCTGAGGATAATCCTGCTATGCCTCAGATCGGCTGAGGAAATAACTGTGAAAGAGTTTCCAGCAGTGCTTCTCTTGGTGCTGTGATTGTCATAAATTCAGGGTTCAGTTCAGCACATCAGAGTAGCATTTACACTCTCTATACAACAACAGCAACTAATATCAAATTTGATCAGATAACACTAAAAAAGTACGGGGTGTTAAAGAACAGTCAACCCCTTTAGGTAGGTTTAATGAGACACTTGTTTGAATTTTGTGATATAATCAAGCAATGATACAGTCAGTCAGCCATGCCCGTTTTTGGTAAGCAATCGTGTTGTTGTTTTTAAAAGCCTTATTACTATTATTAGCCATGCTTTTATTGTTGTTTTTAATACGAGTATGTAAGGTTACTGAAATGTTTCAAAATGCAGTCTAGCTAGAGTTTTCTTGAGATATAAATCTTCTCTATCTTGTTTTAGACAAGTAAGAAATATGATACAGAGCTGTATATAGAAGAAATCTAACCAAGCAAACACTTTGTTCATGGATATAATTTCGCAGTGTGTGTTTCACTGGAGATCACATAGTCAGACTGTAGATCTAAATGTAACATAAATACATTTGCACAGTTAACTGTCCTGAGACTAAACTGAAACTGTTAAGAGAGCAGATCTCCCAGCAGTCAGGCATAGAGCTACGTTTCATTTCATCCAGGTGCTCTGGGAACTGTTAGATTTGACCATATAACTTCAATCTATGATGTCCATGGTGTACCCTGCCTCTTGTCGGATGACAGCCAGAATAGGTTTCAGCACCCCATGTTGCTAAATGGAATAACCATTTAAGAAAATGGATGAAAGGAATATGAGTAAATTGTGTGTGAGGCTATTTAAAAATGTCAATAGCTTCAGTCATAAATAACGTATTTAATAATAATAATTGTTTTGGGGTTTTTTTTAGGAACCCAGTAACAAGCGTGTCAGATCACTTGCCAAAGTTTCATCCCTCGTCAACTTGATATCTCCTTCGAAGAATGGAGCAGTACGGCGCTTTGGTCAGACCATCCAGGTGAGTGCTGTGCTGTGACACTTAAAAACAACACTTACACTGTACAAATTTAAATTACAACAGCCTTTGTTTTTCATAGTCAATGTCATCACGCGATACCAAGTCACCAGGGATGTCGCTCAAAGCTGGCAGCAAAGCTTCAGGTCCGACTCCCACGAAACGGAGAAACAGCACGCTGTGGTCGGAGACGCTGGACGTCCATCAGAAGAGCACGTTCTCAACAAAAGAGATCAAGAGACAAGAGGTTGTGCAGCTCAGCCTTAAGTCAGGAGCAGCATCTTAAATGTGCTGAGAGGTAGAAAGTAACCCCTTCTGCTCTTGTTTTATTCTCAGGCAATTTATGAACTGTACAGGGGAGAGCAGGACCTCATTGAAGATCTTCAACTTGCCCGAAAGGTTAGTAGAATATTTGAGTAAAAATAGGAGAATCCAACATTTATCCTTGCTTAATTTCAGCTTCCTTTTTACTCACACTGCTGCTTTTGCATTTAGGCGTACCACGATCCGATGCTAAAGCTTTCCATCATGACGGAGGAGGAGCTGGCTCACATCTTTGGCGACTTGGATGCATATATCCCTCTACACGAAGGTGAGCTCTCACTAACTTGGATATAAAACTGGAAGCTGTTTGTTTTTCGCTAAAAAATGTGTCTCTCTTTTTTTTACATTCTGCAGAGTTATTGATGAAGCTGACGGAGGGAACTGGCCCTGATGGAACAGTAGCACAGATCGGGCAGATAGTGATAGACTGGGTATGAATACAGTAATATTATCCTGAGAATATACACTCACCTGTTACAGTGTCAGGTACATCTGTTCAGCTGCTTGATAACACAGATACCTAATCGGCCACTCACTTGGTAACAAATCAGTGTATTTAGTCAAGTAGACATGGTCAAGACGATCTTCAGAAACACTCCCTTGAGCACCCAGATGTGACCACTCTGGAAAAGTTCAAAGTCAGAGGAGAGGGCCAGACTGCTTTGAGCTGATAGGAAGGCAAAAGTAACTTAGCCATTCATTACAGCTACAGTAAAATCTTGAAGCAGATGGTCTACAACAGCAGAGGACCACTAGGTGCCAATCCTGTCAGCTAAGAACAGACAACTGATCCCACAGTTCACATGGCTTACCAAAATTAGACAACAGAAGATGTTGACTGGTCTGACGAGTCTCAATTTCAATATGAAAGCATGGATCTATCCTGCCTTGTATCACCAGTTTATGCTGGTGGTGGTGGTATAATGGTGTTGGAATATTTTTGTGGCACACTTTGGTTGCCTTAATATCAACTGAATATTGTTTAAAGACCACAGCCTGCTTGAGTATTGTTGCTGACCAGGGCTATCTTTTTATGACCATAAGCCCATCTTCTGATGACTGCTTCCAGCAAGATAACATGTCAAGTCACACCACAAAGCTCAGATCGGCTCAGATTGGATGTGTTTGAACAGGAGATTATTGTCATGGATGTGTAGCCAACAAATCTACAGCAACTGTATGATTGTTATCATAAGTATTTCCAGCACCTTATTGAATCTGTGCTACAAAAGAGGGTCCGATCCCATAAGTTGTACCTCATTAATTTAGCAGTGAGAATATTTAGTGGATGTTTGTCCTATACAGGCTTTGCCAAGTTAGGACAGTTTAATACAAATGTTATTGCTAAACTCACTAAAGTTAAAATATTATTGCCTGGAATTGGTACTTATTATATCATTTTTTAATAGTTGTTGCCTGTACATGACAATAATTTGTATATTCAATCTTCTATGAGTAAATTGGGTGCAGATTCTTATTTAATTTATTCTCTCATTCTAATTTTAGCTTTTGTTAAACAATAATCTTCAGGGTGGCAGTAGAGATCCCGTTTACTGTAGGACTGATGATGCTGACTGAAACTTCACAGCCTGCATTCATAACTAACAACAGCTAATATTCTTATTTAAGATGCTTTTGAGGAAACTGAAAATCCTTTTTAAAAACCTGAAACTAATCCGACAAACAGCCTTTAGATATTTTCTTTCTTTCTTTCTTTCTTTTTTTTTAAAGACATGAAAAGTGCACCGTGTAAATGTTTTGCCTCCGACTGTTGTTCTCTCAGCTGCCCGGTCTGAACGCCTACAAAAACTACTGCAGCAACCAGCTTGCCGCCAAAGCCCTGCTGGACCAGAAAAAGCAGGACAGGCGGGTGCAGGATTTCCTGCAGCGTTGTCTGGAGTCACCCTTCAGCAGGAAGTTGGACCTCTGGAGCTTCCTTGACATCCCTCGTTCACGTCTGGTGAAATACCCGCTGCTGCTGCGAGAGATCCTCAGACACACTCCTCCCAATCACCCAGACGTGACCAGTCTGGAGAGAGCTGTACGTTACCTTCTATTAAATCTGACAACTTGTTGCAAATATAATACACCTTCATTTTATAATAACTTTTTATTATCCAGATCACTATAATCCAGGAGATTCTGTCCGATATCAACGTAAGAAAGGGGGAGTCTGAGTGCCAGTATTACATTGACAAACTGGAGTTTCTGGACGATAAGCAGCGGGACCCCCTCATAGATAAGTGTAAGACACTTCTGTGTCACGGCGAGCTGCGGAACAAGAGCGGCTCGGTAAGAATGGATTCTTCTTCTCGTTGTTACAGTATCTGAACGCCGTTTGTGTCATTTTGAAGTTTCACGCTCTGTTACTGTGCCGCCTCAGAGGCTGCACGTGTTCCTCTTCTCTGAATTGCTCGTTCTTACCCGGCCGGTGACGCGCAACGAGAGGAGCTGCTTCCAGGTCTATCGACAGCCCATCCCTGTTCGGGACTTGGCCCTGGAGGACCTGCAGGATGGAGAGATCCGCATGGGCGGGTCCTTCAGAGGGGCTTTCACCAATGGAGAGAAAGGTGGGTTGACTTCTGATGCCTCATTAATAGACGGGAGTTCATATCAGTGTAAACTTGAGGAGTTTTGGGGTTTTAGACCATCAGTCAGACAAAACAATTATAAGATGTCACGTTGGGCTTTCTTTCTTTTTCTGTGCTTTAACTTTTTGTTGACTAAATTATTAGAGGTGCATCTTTTTTAATAAAAATAATACCTTTATAAATGAAAATTTCTTAGTTGTAATGCCACAAATATTAAGTATGCATGTATGTTTGAATCCAGTAAGTGGCTGGGTCTTGCTTCCTCTCTCGCCCACTTGCATTCACAAACCTCAGTCATATTCTCCTGCTAGAGGGAGGGGGGACTTAGTGGTGGTCCACTTCCAAGGTATGCTTTTCGCTAAAATAGTGAAGCCGTGAGCAGCAATACACAGTCACACTAACCTGATATGACCTAATTACACATGTTCATCCTTACGTCACGTTTTTACCCATTTTACCAGTTTTTGATGGGAAATTTTGGACTGATATATTAAACCACACAGCATACTCCAAAAACATCCAGTGATGGGTGTTCCTTATTTTTAATTGATGTTCTTTTTCATAATTACTAGTAATGTTAATTAATATTTAATTAAAAAAAATTAACTGGTTTGTAGGTTCAATAAACACTAGAATTTTCTGGTAATATTTTATAGTTTGGGCTTTACTGGGTTAAAGCACACTGGACACCAGAGTGAACCTGCTGAGTCATGTTATAATTCACACTTGGCTTGCCACGGCTGGCAGCCCTTTTTGTATTTGCTCACAAGTAGTCTGTACCATTGTGTTGACACACTCTTTAGAAGAAACATGCAGAGGAGGCTGGGTGGAGTGGGAGATTATGGATTCTTATAGGAGCGGAGTTTATAATGCTGAATGCATTGGCGAAGATTTTTTTTTTTTTTTTAAGTGTCATTAAAAAGGATTTTCCAGAATCCTGCAGCTTCAAAGCATCAGTATTATTTTTCTGACTGCCGCTTTTATTCTCTTCCTCTCTAGCTAAGAATGTTTTCCGCGTGAGTTCTCTGGATCCTTCTCACGGCCAGTCCCACACGCTGCATGTGAGTGACGTCTACCACAAGCAGCAGTGGCTCAACTGCCTCCGCACTGCCATGTCCCAACAGCAGGGGGCTCCAGCTAGAGTTCAGCGGGGGCAAAACATCCCAGCAAAAAGCCACTCCTCTGTGACCTCAGCCACAGTCTGTGAGGAAGAGGAAGATGAGAACTCTCCTCCTGTCTCTGGCCCCAAACTGAGGCCCCAGACGCTCTCCAAAACCAGACTGGACCAGAAGTTACAGGGATCACTGAAGAGGAAGGAAACTGGAGTGTAGATATTTAGAGGGTTCCTCTTACATGTATTTGACGTGTGTCCTGTTTAGTCACATTTGCCAGCTTTTTTTTTTTTAATCCATCTGCACTGAAAAGGCTTCCCAATCATCACCGTCCAAATGTTAATCCAACTGTAGCCCTTAAAAATGTGTAATTAGTTTACAAAAAAAAAGCGTGCTATTGGCATATGTGTTTACAGCAGCTACATGTTTATGTTGGGTTTTCTGTCTTGCTGCTTTGAAAACTTTTTCAGCTTTGGTTTTTGGTTAAGGCTTCTTTTTTTTTAACCGTCTCTGTCTTGTGTTATGATCAGGATGTAACTGTGTGTCTATAGAACGAGCAGCAAGTGTGAAGCTGTCCGTTTTAAGTGTTATCTGTGCCAAGATAAGGGACCAAGAAACTGAGAAATTGTGAAGCCTCATCTGTCTGCCAAGGAAACAAGCCTCAAAGTGTTTCAGATCAGCGTCAAGATAGGGAGCAGAACATGAGTGAGAGCACTGACCACAGATGTATTAAGATTTTTTAGGGGGGAAGGGGGGGACATCAAGAATTCATCAAATATTCAGAGGAAATTTGTTAATCAAAAAGAAAAAAAATAAAACATTTAGTAAAACTGAGTTTGAGACTTTTTATTGCAGGTTACTAAGATCCTCTCGATTGTACTTTGACTTCTCAGTCACTTCCTTTTACTGTTGACAGGGCAGTTCAACAGTGTTGCAACACTTTTAAAGCAAACAGAAGCTGGAAAAAAAACTAGACACTGGTTTCTTTCCACTTAGTGTTCAAACAACGACTCTCTTAAGTACGTTTGTTCATTTGTTTTAGTTCAGAAATGGCAAACCGGAAAGGCGATGTGTTCTTAAAAGACATCTGTTGAATAGCCTGCATCGAAATGTTAAAAAAAAAAAGACAGGTTATTGGTCAATCCTTTTGAGTTCAGAGGCAAGTTCGACTTTTGTTTTAATTGCTGTGAAATGCCAATAGTAGCTCTTCAGGCTAAATCCAAAACGATTTGCATTGAAAATGGTGTTTTTACACACCTGCAAAGCCTGATCAACATGTAGGAAAATGTTACCTCAATATCTGTTGTTGCGTTTGTTTGTTTTCACTGTAAAACTTACAACTGACACAGTGTGACTCTAGATAAGGTGTACGTCAACAAATACGTCAATATTCGGTATTAAACAGTCATCGAAAAGAACGTCGCTGCAAAATTTCAAAATGTATTCAAAGCATTTACGGAAACAAGCTTCAGTACAAAGAGCATTTCAAATGTACTGTCACAAAGAGTCCTAGAACAGCTCATCACATCGCCAACTTCCTCTATCTCATTAAACGCTGAATCTAGAAGACTTTCTAAAGTTCTTTTTTATTTTTATATGCTCAAAGGATAATTTGAATTTCAGTTGATGGATGTTTTGCTTAAATCAGTCATCGATTCGATTAGACGGCCACACAGCAGCTTTAGCAGCACACATTTTACTTCCACTAAAACCTCGGGGGGCCTCTTATACAGCTTTTGATCAGTAGTATTTATAGCTGATGATGTGTCACCAGCGTGAGATGCTTCACCACAGCCTAACCGAAACCCTCTTCCTCAAAGATGATTACAACTGCCAATGTTGAGCATCATGTATTCTTTCTGGAAGAGTTATAAAAGCAGTAGTCGGCGTAAAGCTTAAGGGTAAGCTGCCACGCCTCCTTTTATTTGACTTGACCGTTACCCTGATAACACAAGCCTACACTGTGAACACCTGCTTCCCCTAGGTCACAGCTGCCGAGGTTTAGGTAGGATCAAATGGCCAGCTTGCGGATGTGGAAAAAGTCTTGAATTCTCAGGATCTAACTTTTCATTAAATAATGACTCACTGTTAACTGTCTGCTGAAAGTAAAAGGATATCCGCTGCCTTCAGGAGGTAGAGCAGGTCGTTGTTTTAATCTTTATTAAGTCGCACTTAAGAAAACACGGTCTGACTAAACTAACACTCAAATGTTTGTTCAGACCTTTATTAAGCACACAGATTGAATATTAACAGCTCAAGTTGGAAAAAATAAATGTACAGCGAGAACAGGGGATGTTTCCTGCAACCATTTATAACTTGCACATTTCCTCCTAAAAAACTGCTTCAGTTTAAGTTTATGACCTGATTCACAAGCCCCCTTCTGATCGCACTACAACATCACATATTGGGTTAAGGTCAGGACTCTGGTTTGTTTGTTCCAAAAGATGAATTTCTTCTTTTGCAACCGTTCTGCTTTCCATTCGTGTGCTCCGCCAGTTTTATGTCAGGTATTGCTGCCCTTCACCATTCATTGTTCCCCCAGTTTCAATGCATTCAGGCATCAGGAAAGCAAAGAAGCTCAAACCCTGATGGTTCCCCTCCCGTGCTTCCCAGTAAGTACAACGTACATCTGTTCACAGAATACCTGTTGTTTTGCAGACCATCCAGTTAGCCTTTGACAGTCTTAGGCAGCACCGTTGTGGTTTATGTTTTCTTCTTAATGTCATTCCATTACCACCATTATTATTTGGTATTTTTTGTTATTGCAATATTCTCCTGTCACTTTGGCTGCTTCATCACCTTTTTCAGGACTATGTGTCTTTCTGTTGGTATAATCTTTGCGGGATGTCAGTTCCCAGGGAGAGCAGTAACACCTTCTGAATGAGACATTGTGTCTTGTTGCATACTGATGAACATCCTGATCTCTAGAATTGCTTTTGTAGTCTTTTCCCTGCTTTATGAACCTCTAAAAGGGTTCTTCTGAGGTCCAGTGAAAGTTGTGCTCGAGGCAAGGTTCAAACCAACTCATCTTTTGGTGAGAAAATCACCAAGAGTCAATAATAAGCAACACTTCCAATTTCATCTCCTTAATTGAATAAAGCTCTTAGATGATTCATTCATATGCACTTTCAAACCCAGACTCTGAGTAACTATTCAGTGTGGTAAAAAAAACCCAAACACATCTATTAATTTGTCTTGAATGAAGATCAAACCACATTTATTTATATTCAGAGTAGAAATGCAGCTTATTACAAAGGGTTCACAAGCATGTTTCTTCTAATCCTAGCACTTAACTTTGGAACTATAAGTTCTGGATTCAGAAGACAGTGACAGCTCACTAAAAGTCATCACCATCATCTAGTTGTTGGCGTGCGTTGACGTTCTCCAGAGTGAAGAACATGCTGGTATTGTTGAGTAGAAAGAAACCAGTAGTCTCTTAAGTTAGAGAGGAAATTTACAAAAACAAGGCTGGTCCAGCCAGGAAGAAGCTGTGGTGTCATGGCAAGCTTAAAATACTCAAACTGTGGGTAATGACATTAATTCGCTTTGAAACTTTGGCCCTAGCTGAGCTGTCTCCAGATGCACTGAGGTTACATTTAATGTTTTGGTTTTTCTTTTCACTTCCTGCTCACTGTTTGCATGTTTGGTTACTAACATCACCCCATCTCAGGGCGATTGTACTAGTTTTTCCACATTCTGGTTTTTACATCCTCCAGATGAACGTTCATGTCATCTTTGTTTTTAGCAATATACATTTGTTTATCACTGACGACCAAACTTTGCACCGAGCAAGTTGTGATTATTTCAGCTGAGTCTTTGGCTCAGTCCACAGACAACATACTTTGTATTTGTTCTAATCTTGGTTGGTTAAAAAAAAAAAACTTCATTTTTATATGGATTTTACAGTGAATATTACCCGCATTGTACTTGTACCCATGATGCTCTGTAACACAAGCTCATGTCCAGTCATGCTTTAGTGCAAGTCAGGCATAATGAATGCTTTTATTGTCTGAGTGTAGGTGTAGGTTTCAGGTTCATTTCAGGCATTAGCTGCTTTTCTAGTCTTCACCAGAATTTTTTTTCCTCCCTAAATGAAAACCATGTTATCATAGCGACCCTTCAGAAGGGCTGCAGTGAGGACTTTTCCTTTGTACTTTACGGTTACGTTTAATCATTCACTTTTTGTCCCACCCTAGAGTCTGACTGACTTAAAGGGATAGGGTGCTGTTCGAACGATTGCTGTCCAACCACCTACACGTTGTTTATTTGCAATTCTGCCGTTTTGAAGGGCAACATGTTTTGGTTGAGCCCATTTTAAACAGTTTTGCACAGAAACCAATAAACTGCCATTAAGACTGAAAATGCAATTTCAGATCATGTCCAGCTAAGCATTACCAGCTGGTGATGCTTGGTTCCCAAATCCATTAGGGAACTATAGAGTTCCTTTAGTTAAATTTAAAGTTTGTTTGGGGGGGGTTTGTTGTTGTTTTTATTAAGGGGACGTGTCTTCCAGTGGTAGTTTCCATTCATTTTCACGCAGTGTGTCAATTCCAAATGAAATGAAGTACCTTGTAAATATAAAACAGTTTTGAGGAGGGTGGGGTTTAAAAAAAAAGAAAAGAAAAGAAAAAATGACACTTGAAGTCCAATTAAAACAACACCAAGTTATTTTTAAATTCATCTGGTAGTCATCTGGTATTTATTTACACAGATTTGATAGAGGTAGAACCATCTGTATTATGTACAAATTTACATTCAAAATAAATACTTACAGAATATATACAAATTCATATAATGATGCAATCCTAGTAATCAAACCACATGTTTCCAAAACAGTTAATGTAGTATTACGGGGTATTGCAGGTTTTTAGTTTTTTTGTTTGTTTTTAAACTTACTTTCACACATACATAGTCAAGTATGTGTGAGTGAAGAACAAGACAAGTATTTTCTTACTATCTCAAGCTCCACAAAGCAAACGGTCTTATATCAACAGTGACACAAATAATTCCAAGAAATGTGAAATGATGGGTGGTGCTGCCAAAGCCTCTGAATACACACAGGTGCGCTCCGATACTGATACCAATTCACGACTTCTGCTTAAGTGGACCCGATATTAGGGAGGGGAAGTACATGAAATCAAAACTACTAATAATGGATATTAAAGGTGGAACTAGGCCTGTTGCAACAAATACACACCAGGAGCGTGCCAGACAAGTCGGCACACACCCGCACAGTTCTGAAAGGAGATCTAAAATATGGAAACCCCCTGTGTGAGGTTGACACTTGCTGTGCATGGCCTTAAATGGCAAAAATTTATCTTTCGGTCTCCACAAAGAGCAGCCAACCGCTTGCCAAAATTGTGCACAACCTGCCAAGGACCAAAGCGCTGAGCACTAGAAGGTGCAGAGATTTTTCTCGGTATTGGGTGGAGCAAATTAGAGGAAAGGGGCATTTAAAAAAACAAAAACATTGCACCTAACATCCATTTGATGCAGAGGCTGCAGTTTGCCAACTACGTCGAACATCAGGGCTAAATAATGCAGGGTTTTCTTTCCCTTTGTCAGAATAATTTATTGCTGTAGCTATGACCTTTTAAAAAAATCCCATTTTCAGTTTGCTTAGACAAAAAGTCATCGTATTTAACTGAAAAAAATAAAATAAAAATCTATACACCCATCTAGTCTGGGAAATGTTAAGACATTTGTGTGGTATCACTGCCAGCTCCAACATCCTGTCACATGACTTTCAGAAGAAAGGACCACAGGAACAGTCGATGCAACCAGCGATTAAATTTCAATGACTGGAGCCGGAATGTAAGAGAGGAAGCTTATGATACGATTGGGCAAGTCCAGCCTAGAAACAACTTTATGCGCTCTTGTGCCGAGAATCCTCCTCACTGCCACCCTGCTGATCTGCTGTAAACTCAGGGGGTTATCTAAGACAGACAGAAAAAGCCATCTCAAGTTATGCATCACTAGTGTTCTTAATGGACTAAAATAAACAGAATGTACTCTCTAGGTGGATACTCACTCTCATAGAACTCTAGGCAGAGATACGATGGGGATCCCAGAGTGGTGTAGTGGATAGGTTTCTTGTTAAGGTTATCCCTGGCGTACACATTCCCTCCAAACTCCACAAGCAACTCAATCAAATCTGTGTTTTTTGCCTTGGCTGCGTGATGAAGAGCTGTCTCGTGGAGCTTGGCAGCATTCACGTTTGCCCCTTTCAAAAAGGAAAACAAACGTCTAAGAGTGAGGAAAGTGCTGCTGATGCCCAAGGTTGTGTTTTTTATAAAAATTATCAACATCATAATCACTTTATAAAGCAAGAAATATATTTGAAACCAAATATTACAATAAAAAAAAATATATCCTGGTCATGGCTGCAGGTCCTTTTCAGTAAGTCCATTACTATCAATGTTGTTTGCTGGCCTTTTTAGCCTAAATGTATCACAAAAAAAAACCATCAGAAGCTAGCATTTGCTGCAAAATTGTTTTAACCTTCCTTCAAACTAAAATCATAAAAACAGACTGAGCTGACTCTCTGTACAGATAAGAGGGGAAGCCTTGACATACGTTGGAACAGTGAAACTGTGGATGGATCCTCTAATAGAATTATTATTAGAGGATCCATACTGAAAGACGAGGTCCACGCTCAAAGTCTAAAGTGCTTCACATAACAACGAAGAGAAGTCAACTTCCTGTGTTTAGATGATGTGTCCTGTTTGTGGTTAAGCTATGATGGTCAAACTTGACTGTACGGAAAAATTTCAGCTGATTCAGAAAAAGTTTAAAAATGTGAACTTTCATTAGGATTCTTTGCCGGTACCCTGCAACCCATGCCATTTTAAGTTTTAGACAGAGAGTTATAACATGTTAATGCCATTTATGTATGTACAAGAGATTTTATTATGGAACAAGCCATAATATCATGGTTATAATAATGCTGTCATTACTAAGTAATGCCACATGTTTGGTTTCTGCTCTAAAAACAGCTGAATAGTATTTTTTTTTTTTCAAAGCACAGATAAGACAAAATACCACACTAAATTCTCTCTAATCTGTGATGACTGAATAGTACATCATAACTGTAAGTTTAATCAGCCCTGGTGCACAGAGGAAACGCCAGAGTCAAATGAGATCTTTTTCAGTGATTTGAATTCACTTACTCTTAACATCGACAAGACATGCAATCACACAAACCTTGTTATGAACTGGCAGCCAATCGGCTCATTTTTACAGAGAGACAACTATACTAAAGTAAAAACATCAAGAGCAAACAAAGTAGTGGTGTGAGCAGAAAAATCACCGTACAATAGTTTAGTATTAAAAGTTCTGTATGAATGCATGACTACTGTGCAAAAGTCTCAAGCCATCCCTCAATTCTTCATATTTTGCTAGAAAAATGAGGTGAAGTGAGGAAGGTAGTAGGTGGAGTGATTTACTGAAATATTTATACATGGCACACATGCAATAGAGTATATAAGGCAGAAACAGAGTTCTAACAAACCTGAAAGTCTGTATTTGGTATGATCACCTATATTTTTCAACACAGTGTGAACTCTTAGTTAACCTTTCTTGTAATTTCTTTAAGCAGTCTTCAAGAATAGCTTCCAGATTTCTGAAGGACATTCAAAGCTCTTCTTTGGATGTTTCTGCCTTTTGTTCCACTTTCTGTCGAGATGATCCCACATTGTTTCAATATTGTTGATGTCCGGGCTCTGGGGAGGCCAATCCATAACCATGTGTGTCCTTCTATCCAAGTAATTTTTTACTGCACTGGCAGTGTATTAAGGTTCATTGTCATGTTATCAAGCAGCTGCCAATCAAATAGTTTCCAGATGGTATGGTGGTTGCATGGTGGATCAAAATCTGATGGTATTTTATTGCATTCATAAATCCATCAAGTTCAAAACAATCTCCAACAACACTGGCTGAAATGCAGACCCAAACCGTGACACAGCCTCCATCGTGTTTTACAGATGGGTGTAGACACTCACTGTTACGCCTCTCTCCTGACCTCCTCTGTATATGTTTATGATTCAAACCAAAAATTACCAATTTGGAATTATCACTCCATAAGACTTGTTGCCCCCAATTTGAAAAAAAAAAGATTAATTGAAAGGCCAGACGCATCGCTCACATCCAGTGATTTTTGCAAAAATACTGTATTATGTCAAACTGTGTTATCCTTAGCAATTGTCATAGATTCATATAAAGAAATATGAAGAAATTATGTGTTTTACCAAACAAGGTGCTAGTAACAAAGTCCTTGAAGACACCAAAGTTTTCAGCGCAAATATGACACTGGTTCAGCCCCTAAATTAGCCATCTTTTTTATGCTTGAATGATTCATAGTGTCCAGTGGTTTAAGCAAGAAAATATTCCCATGAAAAAGGTCAGATACAAGGACTGGACTGAAAATAAGTGAAAAAGCAACCAATATCCAAAGAAAAACTGGAGAACTATTGTTTAAGACCACTTTACAAAAAGATAGTACAAGATTATCTGCCTAATTGGCAGAAAAATATACAGAAATAAGGAGTAGCTCAAGACTTAGTCACATTAATGTATTTCATTAAACTAATGTGTAAGAGAGAATTGCAGCCCTAGTGGTGTTTAATGGTCTGTGAGTAAAGAATAAATATAAAAATAGAATAAAGTCCATAGGTACAAAGAGGTACTGTTTTAGAACTACAGATTACTGCTAAAGCTACAGAACCTTAAACATAACTGCAAAAATGTCAAGAAATAAAGTTGGATTCAATAATCTATAGTCATTATAGATTTTGTGAATGCAATTTATTATGCTCATCAGGGAAAAAAATGATATACCAAAAAAAATAATAAAATTTAGACCCTCCTACTATATGAGCACACAGGTCTGACTGATGAATCTTCCACTAATGTGATGCTATTTTCCAGAGAATTCAGGTTCACAGCTTAAGTTACCATGGCGATATAACCTGGCAATAAGTGAACCACCCTGAAGTTACCCTGATAAGCCCAAATCCTGCTTTGTTGTACAGGCCTCTGGACTCACCTGCGTTGAGTAGTACTTTGGCGCAGTCATAATGTTGCCTGGCACAGGCTACATGGAGCGGCGTCCCATAGT
>VUQG01010534.1:4675-18266 GCA_015106755.1 Etia nguti | reverse complement strand
AGAGAAGATGTTGGGTGGGGGTGGGGGGGGGGGGGGGGGGGGGGGGGGGGGAGACTCCAATCTTGTGAGTCATCATTAAACAAAATAAACGGGTCTCTAGGCTCACAGGGAGGTCTGGGAAAAAGATGATGAAGACGGTAAAAGAGATTTTTTAAAAAGACAATAACTTATATTTAACACCACACCTCTCTACATAACAGATGAATATACACATACACGTATATATTTAACTCATTTGTATCTTTGTATATAAACAGAAATAAGTGTGTTTGTGTGTGTGTAAGTTTGTGTCCGTGCCAACTGAGAGGGATCAACCGCCCTCGCACTGCTTTGTGCCGCAGTGCCCCATTGATGAATAGGAAGGAAAAAGGGGGAGGCAGAGGACCTGGCAAGGTAGGTAATGGAGTAAGCCAAGAGACATCCCAGCTTGCTTCTTTTTCTTTCTTTTTTTCCCTTAAATTGGCCCCATGGGGGTGATCTACCTGCATGACAATGAGAAGGTCAAAGACCAAGATGAAGGAAGCTAGGAAGGCTCTGGAGACCTCATCACTGGGCAGGAAGCCTCGGTTCAGGTTGTCCCAGCTGATCCAGTCGGTACTGATGACCAGAACCACTACTGATGTCAGAGAGATGAGAACTGTCCTGAAGCAGAGGAGAGGGGAGGGGAGGAGAGGAGAGGGATAACAAGCGTTAAACTTGAGGAAAAAAAGGAAAGAAAAAAACCCCAAAACATTTAAATATTATTTCTAAATTTCAGCCTAGATAAGGTGCAGAGTTAGCATCACATATCTCAGAAGACAAACAACAGGTACGACAGCTACAAGACAAGATAAATCTCGCACTATTCGGTCTCTCTTCATGGACTCAATAATGCATTGAACCACACTCTTTTACCAAGATTTGACAAATAGCGTGAGTTTCCAGGAAGATGAATGTGCATAGACAATAACTGTGTCTGTTTGTGGATGCAGACACAATGTAATTCAAAACTCTACTGCATACATATTTCCATGTATTTACATATTTAACATGAGCCAAAATATCACTTACCTAGAGAGGGTATGGGGGGTTTTTTGCATTCTTTAACACTTCCTGCACTTCGTTCATGTCACACTGGGATTACTCTGCATTCAGTGTTTACTGGAAAATTTCTCAGCCATGTGAAGAGAGGCAATGTGACTTAGTATTATTCTCCACTGTGTATTTTGTCTCAATGTCACCCAGCGATTATTGTGCAGTTGTGTGCATTCTCACACCACACATCGGTTGGCTGCATTGCAGATAGTGACTGCCAGCTCATATCCCATTTCAGCTGTTTGAGAGATAAATTTTGAGGGGTTTTATTATTCCACAAGCGGCATTCCCTTCCCTCAGCACGGACGACTTTTGGCACTGTCCTTTACAATTTGCAACGGCCCTTCAGCACATATTGACAAGATATATCCAGCGACGCATTTATCAATCACATTTCAAGCGTTGAATTTCAAACGATAGCTCATCAAATCTGGCATTGATTGTGACACGGAGAGCTGAGGCATCCATCAATATAATGAAGGGCTGCAGAAAAGTCGCCGAACAGTTCGTCCGCCTGCATTCTAATCGCAGGTGAATCAATTCGGCGAAAAGGAAATGTTAAAACGTTGAGGCCAAATTCGCTTTGAAGTTTGAGATGTCTCGAGCTCTCTGTGTTCCTATTAACTAGATGTCAGACCTGCTTCGGTTTTTATCACTTTTTTACTATGACCCTGAGATGAACCACTGCAGAAGCGTTTACGTGCCATATCTGAATGACATGCCATGTCAAACTACCTGACAGCACCAAAGGACTTTTGTGAATGAACGCCGCTGGGACCGTGCAGCGGTGGTGTAGTGCATCTAAACAGGGAGTGGTTCTAGTTGTCTGTTGAGTAATGTGCGCATCAGACATGGTTTGCAGCATTTGTTTAGCACTTATTTCAGGGTCACAGCTTGTGGTATGAGTAAGTAAAAGCCAGGGCTATGGTTTGCCTGGAGACCTCGCTGTGTCCATTGATTTTCAGCCTGTTCTTCTAATTAAAGGTGCTGACATTGAGTGAGGGAAGATTAACATGGCTATTGACTGTGTGTAACCCTGCAACGGGCTGAACAGATCACATAACACGCACACATGCATGTACACACTCCTATAGAGCATTACAAGAACAAATAGTGTAATTCAAAGCTTGAGAAAATACTGATATCTTATGTGCATGCAGGTGAAGAAAAACACAGCCTAACAGACATTTTACTTCAGTGTAAGAAAATGGCATACCAGAACAGGACGATCCTGTTGTTGCCTCGTTTCCAGAACCTTCTGGCAGCTTTGCCCCAATCTGGGTAGTGCTGATCCTGGAGCATCATGTCTGTCACCTGTAGAAAGTAAAATATGTATAAAATACTGAGAAGTGAGCATAAAGACTAGAGCCAAAAAGAATCAGCTAGCCTAGTTCCATCTAAACTTAATAAAACATCCTTTCTAGACTTTGAAGTTTTATCTGTAAAAACAGCTAAGTGCAAAATCAGCAGGCTTTTCTTATTCTAGACTCTTTGTAACAATGTAACTTGGCCATGGCTTCCTGTAAAACGGTGGAGTTCTCTGTGTGGGTGGGGGAGAGTTGTTACCCTAGCTGAGGAAGTTCAAGTGTCTTGAAATCTAGTTCACAAGTCACCACAGCGGTGAAAAGAGGGCTGAGCCAGAAGCTTTTGATTCACCAGTCCATCTACATTCCAACCCTCACACCAACTCTGGGTAGTGACCGAAGGAACAAGGTCACGGATAAAAGTGACATAAATTTCCGCTGTAAAATGGCTCAGCTCAGGTTTACAGTGAGAATATCAGAGCAGAATCACTGCTCCTTTGCATCAAAAGGAAGCAGCTGAAGTGGTGTGGGCATCTAATCAGTCCTGAATGCCTCTCTTTGGAGGGGATGCCGTATGTCTCATCTAGCCTTTGAGTGCCTCTGGGTCCACTAAGATTAAAATGGCAAACGATGCTGGACTCAATGATGTCAGGATTACTATACTTAGCCTTCTGCCACTGCAACCCAACTTCTGATAAGCAGAAGAAAATGTTTGAATGGAATTAGTGAGCAAATTGTCAAAAATGTTACCGCATCCATCCATCTTCTTCTGCTTATCAGGGTCTGCATCACGGGGGCATCAGTCTAAGCAAAGAAGCCCACACCTCCCTCTCCCCAGCCACCTATTCCAGCTCATCCAGAGGGACACCGGGGCACTCCCAAACCCAGGTCTACAGGAGGGCAGGCCCATGTTGCTTCTTCAGGCTACATCTGGCTGAGCCCTGTCGGTTGAGACCCAACCACCAGGTACTCTGGCTCCATGGTTGGGCCCTGGTAACCCTGCCCCATGCAGGGTAATCATTTCCCATAAGTTCTCTTTAGAGGAGTATGAATAAATACAGCAAATACTTTCCACCACCATGGGCAAGACCAAAGAGCTGTCAAAGGACATCAGGCACAAGACTGTAGACCTGCACAAGACTGGAATGAGCTACAAGACCATCAGCAAGAAGTTTTGTGAGAAGGTGACAACTGTTGGTGCGATTATTTAGAAATGGAAGATAGTGATTGATAGAAGACCATCAATCGCCCTCAGTCTGGAGTTCCATGCAAGATCTTGCGTCATGGGGTGAGAATGATCGTAAAAAAGGTGGTGGATCATCTCAAAACCACACAGGAGGAGCTTGTTCATGATTTGAAGACAGCTAGCAGTCACACAGTCACCAAGAACACCGTTGGTAACACAACACTGTAATGGATTGAAATCAGTGCCTGAAGAGTCCCCCTGTTCGAGAAGGCACATGTGCAGGCCTGTCTTAAGTTTGCAGAACATCTAAACAATGCAGAGATTGTTTGGGAGAAAGTCCTATGGTCAGATGAAACCTAATTTGAGCTCTATCAACTCGACCTGCCGTATTTGAAGAAAGAGAAATGCCAAGTATGACCCAAAGATTACCATCCACACCATCAAACACAGCGGAGAACTTTATACTTTGGGCTGACTTCACAGCATTCAGGGGCCAATGGATGCAGCCATGTACCATAAAAACTTGGACAAGAACCTCCTTCCCTCAGCCAGAACACCGAGGATGGGTCGTCAGTGTGTCTTCCAGCATGACAGTGACCTAAAACATACCACCAAGGCAACAAATGAGACTAAAGAAGAACCACAATAAGGTCATGGCCTAGCCATTCTCCAGACCTCAATAGAAAATCTATGGAGGGAGATTTGAGTTGCTAAGCAGCAGCCAAGAAAACTAATGGATTTAGAGAGTTTCTGCAAAGAGGAGTGGGTCTAAATTCCTCCTAAGATGAGTGTCAACCTTGTGATCAACTCCAGAAAGTGTCTTACTCCTCTGCTTGCCAACAAGGGTTTCTCAACTAAGTACTAAGTCATGGAGTCATGAACTCTTATTTCACTCAGTGACGAGCATATCAGTCTGTAACTTTTATGTAATGGATTTTTTTCCCTGGATTTTTGGTTAATATTCTCTCTCAATTAAAATGAAAGTACCACAAAAATTAAAAAGAAAGAATTAGTCTCTAACTGTGCAAACTTAAAAATTCAGCAGCCGATCAAATGATCAAATTTCCCCAAACTGTACGACATGTTACTCTACAGGTATACAGTTTTGAATACTGAATGATTCATACTGAATAGCACTCCATTGTTGATTTACCACTAATGACTATGTGATTACCTTGAAACATACTCGCTTCTTTCAGTATTAATGTTGTGCTTCCAACAGCTAGGGAAATTGTTTTTACGCTGTCATCCTTAATGTCATTAAAAGTCAATTACGGGAGATCTTCTTTGCACGGCTGCAGAGTTGTGTCAGAAAGCATAGCGTCTTAAAAAATTCTTCTATATTCTTTATGTGGAGCTGCTGCAGAGGCAAGGTCAATTCGTCAATAAAGCACCTCACTGCAGATAGTGTGTTGGAGAAAGAATGTGAATCAGGGAATCGATGAGATGTTTCTGGCTTTGCAGCATTTCAAAAACAGACACTTCCTGTTCACTCAACCAGTAAAGCTATACTGTAAATCTGCTATGCAGAGGAAACACAGAGGTCATCTTCAAAGTGCCTCATTGAATTAATCAAATGTAAAAAAGAAAAAAAAAAAGAGAAAAACTTGGGAGTGATTTTGGAATCAGCACTTTGTCTTGGTCTACCTCTGCCTCCCTGATTCACCTTCTCACTCGCTTCTTCCCCCGGCTCCCTTCCGACCACACTTTTACATTTCCCTTTCCCCTTCACCTCTGTTTCTTACAGACTACCTCCCTCCTCCTCTGCCTCCTTTTCTGTCTCTCCTTCCACCCGATCTCTTTCTCTGCAGTATGTACTGTAGAATACTAATGTGACCGGTGAGAGAGCTTGTCAAGTCGTCTCAGCTGTGTGCATGCCAGTGTCAAAGCCCGCACTCCTCCCACCACAGGTAGTCCAGTCCCGCTGGAGCTCTCCTCCTCTTTTTATTTTGATAAATGAACAGAGGTAGGTTTCTTCTACAACACGCTCTGTCCCTCCCTGTGCACCTATTGTTTCCTCTGACCCTCCTTACATCAGTCGCATGTTCCTCTGAGGGTTTGAGCAGACTGAACTGGATTAGTGTGGAAAGCTGTATTGTAAGTGTGTGCCTTGATATGGCTGAGAGGATACACCTGACCTAGTAATTAGATTTTGGTATGTGAAGAATTGCTTCATTTGTAACTTGACCTGGTTGTAAACATGATTTATTAAATTGTTATGATACGAACACAGCTAAAAGTAACCATGCTTGCAGCCATGCAAGGCTAATCAAATAATTAATTTTTTTAAAAACACTCATTGGGTCAAATACTTGGTCATTGTCGCTGCTTAGAGGTTGCTGCCGCTAACCTTTTATTCTTAGCTCTGCACTGTCAGTCAGTTGTCACAGATTGGTACAAAGTTTTAGCAAGGCTGGGTATTTAGGAAGGTCTCTCAGATATATGTTACCAGATTTTTGTTTGCAGACTGAACTTCTTGGCCTTCTTCTATGATATGAAAATGATTAAATGTTTCATATCAGGTATGAGAGAAAAAAAATTCCACTTTTATAAAATTATCAAAACCTTTAGGCGTGTTTAGTGGGTAGTTATTCAGCATAGTGTATTTGAGCAGTGCATGGCAGTCTATATAATAATAAATACTTGATGCTCATTGTAGCTGCTTAGCTAATTTATGAAGGTAAGCCTCTTTCTATTCTTAGCTCTGCACCATCAGCCAACTGTCTCCGATACACTGTGTGGAGTGGATTAAAAAAATAATGAAAAACCCCCCAAAACATTATTTCTGCAGTTTATGATGCCCACGATACAGGCTAAAGGTCATTGGCTTAACTACATGCTAATGTAAAATTAAATGCTAAAACTGCCATTATAGCATGCGCAGAGTTAGCAAGCTAACTATAAATAGCAGCTACTGTAATGAAAAAGTTATAAAATGTTACCAGTAAAACATTTCATAACATAATGCAGATGTTTTCATAAGAATCCCAAGTTTAGCAAGACTGAGTTTTTATTTCACTTTTTTATATTGACTTGCTTACTTATTCGTCTATTAGATATTTACTATCATTTTGCTAGCTGTATACTGCACTTTAATGAAGCAGCCTGAACTAATTGGTTTTCTCTTAGATTTTTTTTATATCAGGTATAAAAGAAAAAAAAGAGTCATAAAATGATCAAAAAGTATTAGCATCTTTAGCAGGCAAGATATTCAGCATTTTCAATTATATTTGAGCATTTTTCTCAAATAAAGCTGCGATTCTTTATTAAACTGTGATCTACTGTGTGTTGAAAAAAATACAAAGCTTAACACAATTTCATTTACCAAATCATGGTGTTAGCATGGGTAAGAGGTTTATTTTCAATCATTTCAGTCATTGTGCTTTTCATAATGCAGGGTTAAAATTTGAAGGTCTGTCTTTGTTTTCATAAAAGCTGACTTATTTAATGTGGATATGCATGAGTTCAAATCTCACCATCCAGGCAGTGACAAAATCTCCCATCCATGTCCCCACAGCAGCAATCTTCATAAAACTCTCATTCCTGATGCCCATGTATTCTGTCACCATGTGAGGCCTGTAAGGAAAGAGAGCGCCAGTGTGAAAAGAACATAAAAAAGTAGCATAAGGGTAATAAAGGCAAGCACAAAGGAAGGTGGCAAGAGGACTGACAAAAATGAGCCAAGAGGGGGAAAGAGAGAAAATGGTCACTGGGCCTAAGTATCATGATGCTAGCTGTCAGAGTCAATCAATATCAATCTAATGCTGTGAAAACAATGAGTGATGGCTCCACCTTCCATAAAGCCCTTAGGATTGTAAACAATTTACACCAGCGCAATGGAATTTATGCAGTATCACTACTTTCATTTGGACCCGCAGTGTTTGGCAAATTATCCATTTGTCTGGCAAATTTGCCTCATGTCTAGCTGAGTGAGCTCAGTTAACATGTGCGGCAGCACAGAAGCAAAACACATACTAGGCCAAGACACGCCATTAGAGAAGCAATCTCACATGCAATAGCATCTGATAAGAAATGACATGCTTTCTTTGGAGTCCTTGTTACACCTTCATTTCTGTACAGTAGAAGAAGATGAGAAGCTTTTGTTCAGTGCTGCAAACCCACCCACCAACCCAACACACTTGCACACCACATCACTACATTTTCTCCAGGTAATGGCTCAGGGAGGCAGGAAAAGTGGGTCAGTCGCCTCCTATATGGGACTTGCAAGGGAGAGGAGGAGGAGAACAGAGGGGAGCGAGGAGGCCTGTTTGATCTCCTGGCAGGCAGTTGTCTTAGAAGCTGAGTGGAGCAGGTGGGCGCCCATCACTTCCCCCTCCAGCCTCCTCTCACCCCCGACAGGTCACACTCATGAATATAATAGATGGCAGTGGATAGGGCTCTGGCTGTGCTTTCAAGGGGTCGTATTTGAAGTCAATGGTTCAATTTGTCTTTGTTTTCTCCAGTTATTTTCTGGCCACATGAAAACACCAATGAAAATATTTTCTATAGCACTGAAGCTTTGGAAAAAGAAAAAAAAATTTTGTAGTTTATTTCAGTGCATGTTTCGCCATAATGCTTCATTTCCATGTTCACTTTGTAAATGAGCTGTTGTCACACAAGTCAAAACAATCTGACGAAAAGCCGTGGAAGGCAAGCCATTCAAGATATTACGGGTAGGAATTAGTTTTAATTAAAGCTAATTGCTCATGCTTTTCATGCTATCGAAGTGCAGATGTAAAGCACAATACAGGCTCATAGGCAATACAAAGCAATTATGATTAATTGTGGTGCACTAGGGACCCAAATGCCAACCGTTCTTAACTACCTGCTTACTGCAACTATGCAAGACATATCCTTCCCTGGAACGAAGCAGTATAAATCATATGTCATCAATGCAGCATGCATTTAACGGATTTGACAGGATTTTATTGACGAAAATGTGCAGCATTGCAGGTGACGTATTGCTTCACTTAAGGCCGCAAATAAAACGGCCTTGATTGGAATGGCGATTTATATCTGCATTAAGTCGGTTAGACATTCAGTGGCTTGGCGCGGCTCCAGTTGCCAAGGAGATCCCATTGGGAGTCATTTACCCGCAGCGAAATTCTAATCGATACTTCTGGAAATGCTGTCTGGCACCACATGCTAGGTTTTAAATCTAAAAAACTACCCTGCTGCCAACCCCTGCCCTTCTCACATATTTAATTGAGCAAATGTTACCCCTGCACTGAAGTAGGTTTTTTTTTCTTTTCTTGCAGAGCACCTATGATGAGTTTGGGGACTCTTCGCACTGCATGATCAGAGGCAGAACTCTCTGACTTATTCATGCTGACTGAAAATTTAATGGCCTTTAGAGCCGGATGACCTAATGAGAGAATTCAGTGTAGTGGAACATCAGTACAGTAGGACCATGAATAATCAGCCCTAAAATGGCTCCCGTGGCTTAATCGCAGAGCCGGTTGCAATGTCAGTGCCAGCACGGCCGGCTCAGCCAGCTTTGACCCTCTGAGGAATGTTATCAGGTTTCCCACACTTGTTCAGACATAATATTCAAGGACATTTCAATGCCTTTCTATCTTGTCTTGTCCCATCGCATGCAAGAAATTACAATTTTGTGCTACAGAGGGTAAAGACTTATAAAGTTTGAGGAGTTTGGGTGTTACCCCTGTTTGACTTTAACCAGACCATTTCAACTGTTGCACTAGTGCTGCCATCTGCAAACTCTCTCATTTTTCCCCTTTGGTGCCAAGAACTATTTTTTACTTTCAGTTTAGATGCTGTGGCCTCATCTAGGGAGTGATAACACCTATAGCAAGTCATAGTGCAGTTTTTTGAATTATAATGTCCAGTTAGAATTTCCCAGGGCCTTCAGTTATTTGCCATTTCATTATATTAGCACACTAACATTATTAAATTCATTATGTATCGCCCATGCCAGAGGTACGTGTTTTCCCAAGTTAATGCATCAGAACCTCCTTTTAGAACCGTGGCCACATAAAACCACACGAATGCGCCATGTAACGAGACTCTCAGGGATAGTGTGGCTCTGTGCAGGGGTTTTAAATATGTATACCAATAAAAGTCTTTCCTCTACTGTTCTGGCTTTTCCATTTCATCAGCAATCTGCAATGCACCATTGTGCCCAACCCTCACACTGTGCACTGTCTTCCTTTATATATTAAATTTAAAAAAAAAGGTTTATGATTGAATTTTATTTTTTATCAAATATGCCAAGTGAGAGCAGCTATGATGGTTAAGGGTATAAAACAGCATGCTGAGAGAGCTTTCACTACTCTGAGTCATCACATGCCCTCATTTCTATTAATTTTTTCAATGTCCACTTGGACGTATACATAAGCCCTCAAACCGGCTTTTATAAACTTGTTTTCTGTGTTGGACAGGCAGTGATTTAGTGACTGTAACAACCGAGTGACCTCTTCTGCCCCGTAAAGACTGGACTCCCTCAGAACATTAAATTGCGACCTTGGCTAGCTCCGCATTAAAATGCATTGCCTGTCTCCTCCATCTGCACTACAGTACACAAGGCTGTATTTACAGTATACAACAATGAGCAGCAGTGGTTACCAGGAAGCATAAAGCTGTCAATATTGACTCTCTTCACTATCACTGCACCGTCTCCAAAGGCAACTTAAAATCTCAATCTCAATTTGTCACTCACCCATTGTATTAAACTGGCTGAAGATTGAGTCCTATAGTCTTTGCCATTCCCTTGGCTCAGGATTGGAAGTAAATATCATTGGGCAATATCATAGACAGTATCTGGCTCTTCTGCCCATCATTTTTCTATTAGGACAGCAGGGTCCACAACTAGGTGCATGCGTACTTTACCACCAAATGCATTTACAGGCGCTTCAAGTCTTAGTAATAAAACATTAAATTTTAAATGACACATTTAAACATTTAATGTTTTTTTGGTTAAAAGCAAATGGCAAAAGGTGCTACAGACTTTACACAGGGTTCTTTCTTTAACTTCTTTATTTCTCGTGTGATGATTTCGTGGTGACATTCGTCACTAATCCCAAGCCTTTGGCACTGATGTCGATACAAACACAGTGGCCTTATTCACATTACCATAACAAATACACGAGCAGGAACCCCAGTTTATTTTTAAACTTAAGATTTTCAGGCTGATTGCACTGTGCAGTCATAAAGTTGACATTCTGTGTTTGGACAACCTTTTGTTCTTCATCAGTGACAATATTTAGATTTCTAAGTTTACCATGTCATAAAATGTTCATAAATCAAACGTAGATCAATCTTAGTTCAACTTAAGGACACATCTGAAATCAACAAAGGTAGTGAAAAACATTCATAAAACCCTGTATAGATGTACACCTAAAGATTTCGCTTAGTGTTGTTTTATTCTGTGCTATGTGTGGCATTTAGAAATGCCAAGGAATATTTTATGAATTGCTTTTATTGAAAAATTGACCAAAAATGTAATAGCAACAAAGCATGTAAAGTTTTATGGGTTTTTTTTTGCACCAATCTACCGACCAGGCAAAGGAATCTCTCGATTTCCAGTATTCCCAGCCCAGAATGGTGACCGGCCAGTCAGTCTCACAGATGTCCGATTATGACCCAGTCCATTTCATCTATGCACAACAGAGCCTGATATATCAGTGGGGTTGATACATTGGCTGGTTTTAGCTATTTGCCAATATATTGGTACAGATATTTATAACGACCAATAAATTAACATTTTAAAAGTAAAGAACAGACAAGAGAAACACCCTTTTATCATGTTATGAGTAATGATGTTGCATAGTTCGTTTACCAGAAAGCACCCTGTTGGCAACACGTGTTTGGATCGCCACAAACAGAACAACTATCTTATCAGAGCAGAGTCTGCCAGAGCGTATTGTTTTTGATACAATAAAACAAGATTATTTTTAAGCAGTGTTGTTATATTATCTCAGTAAGGCCTCATAAATACCTAAACATAACAGATGTTAGGGAAATCTATTCATGTTTTGTGGGTCTCGAAGAAAAAAAAAAATCAGTCGATATCATATCTATATCAGCCTTGAGTACTTCAAAGAAAGCAACTGGACTTCTTTAAGTTTGTAAAGATGTTTCACCCGTCATCCAAGAGGCTTCTTCAGTTCTCTGACAGAGTCTCAGATATTTGAGCCCTAGTGGGGACTGCCCCTTGGTGGTGGTGGTCCTGACGGTTGTCAACCCACTATTGATCGTGTGAATCGCTACATGACCCAAGGTATGAATAAAGTCGTGATCATTACTGTCACCAGGCCCAAGGTGTGGAACCTCTGCAAGACATCCCCCCTGACCTCCACCCCCATCACGGGAGCTATTGAGATCGCCTGAGACAAGGTGAGAGTTGGGGGTTAAGACACCTGGGAAGGGATCTCAAGACTGCATTGTAGGTGGCTGACAGTTGATGTTGTAAAGCACCACCTCTGTTCAACAATGGTCGTTCGCAGTGGATGCAGATGACCTCTAAGTCTTGATCTGTCTTCTAGGTCCAAAATGAGAACATTGGCATCCTCTAAAGGGGGTCCTTTCTCCTTTAAATGCAAGGGTGCAGCTGAGTCTTGTCTTGTCTTGGGGTGTGAGAGCCTGTTTCGTTTATCGAACAATGGACCTCTCAGTACAATTTGCTTACCCACCTTTTATCTACACATATCTACATATTACATTTCTACATATCTAAATCATCTACATATTACAGTACATGTCTGTACTATAATATAAATAATAAAACTTTAGTTCCCAGTTAGCAAACACTGGCGACCTTCTGTCTGTATGACGTAGTATGACGACAACCACAGCATGTTAATATAGTCAGAGAGAAAATGACTGGCCCTTACAGTTTCATATAGCACCCAGCCTGTGTTCAGAGATATTCTGAGTGAAGATAAAATAAGTCTGAAGGGAAAAGCTTTACAATAACTAAACACTTCATAAATACACAGCAATGACTCACATTTTCAGATAGAAACGTGAAACGCGTGTGTAGGAGTGTGAAAGAAAACAGGAGGAGCTCTTAGAATGTACGTGTAGGTGTAGGTAAAGGCAATCAATCTAAAGATATTCGCTGTGATTTGCAAACTGTAAATGAGTTTCAATATTAAGGCGTAAGAGTAAAGTATTTTGGACAGCGTCTAAAACACGGAGCCATACTGAATATTAATCAGCATGTCGACCTAAGACTAACAAATTGCTATTTTCATCACACTTTAATCGGCCAATTATTTTCCCACTGAACGAAAGGATCTGCAAAAGGCCCCAAAAAATTGATGATCACATTTTCAATGTTTTCGTGCCTTTGTAAAGTGTTTGTGCTTTGATTTTATGCTCCATATATGCCCTAAATCCCCAAATCACAAAGAAACGATTCAAATCAGTGGTTCCAAATCAACCAGCTCTATAACAACAGCATGAAGTAATAATATACTGTTAATATGTGCAGGGAAATAAATACAGGAAAGAGAAAGAAAGGAAGCATCTTAACTCCTTTCATAACACGTGTTCAGGAATTATTTTAAAAAACAAAATACTACAAAGCGAGAAAATATAAACCTCTCTTTTTAGCGCATCATTAAATATAGGGCAGTTCATTGAACCCACTGTATCATAGGCAGCAGAAAGTCCCACACTGCAAGCAACAGGAGGTATCCGCGTACCAGAACATGCTGTTTATTTAGCCTTTTGTCTATGGTATTACCCCAGCTTAGTGCCAGACAAGCAAACAGACGGTCGAGGGGGACTTGCATGCATGCGACACAAAAGATCATGGTAAACAAAACAAATAAACTTATAGTGGCGTCTAATCTCACTGTAGTCAAATGTCACATCCAAACCTCCCCTCTCCTCACTGAAGATATCCGTCCGCTGCAAACCTCTTTCTCTCCATTGCGCCACAATTCAATTGCTTAGCTTACACCCCCTCCCGCCCTGCCAGCCCGACATTCATCCATCTACCTCTGTCTTGGATAAGGAAGAAAAGAAATATAGATATCATTTTTCAGCTTTAGCCTCCCCC
>VUQG01010533.1:0-13692 GCA_015106755.1 Etia nguti | reverse complement strand
GTGGTGGTTGGGTGGGGGGGGGGGGGGGGGGGGGGGGGGGGGGGGGGGGTGGGTTGGGGGGGGGGGGGGGGGGGGGATTATGGTGTGCGGTTGTTTTTCAGGAGTTGAGCTCGGACCCATTGTTCCAGTGAAATTAACTCTTCTTGCTTCTGCATACCAAGATATTTTGGACATTTTCATGCTCACAACTTGGGGATGTGGTTGGCCGAGTTTGGTGTGGAAGAACTTGACTGGCCTGCGGAGAGTAATGACCCCCACCCCCAAGAGAATATCCCTGACTTCATCATGGAGTACTATAGTTCCTCTCATGTCTTCTTTAAATCCACAAAGATACAGTGCAACTCCTGACCTTCTATATACTACTCTGTCAACACCCTAAGAATTTAGTTTGAACTCTGAACATGAGTAAGAATAAAAGAATGAGCTGGAAATGCCAGAAAGGCTGCCATTTTTATACTTTATTATATATTCACAGCCACGATAATTGCAATGCACTCTTATTAATCACTTCAAAAACAGAAGATAATCAAGCAATTTGGTCAAATAATGAAAAGCTGCATACTGACCAATAAAAAGGAACAGCATAATCAACTCTGAACGTGTTTGGGTTAATTGGATGAATGGGTTAAATGCACAGAGGAATTTCCCCACGGGGATCAATAAAGTATACATTATTATTATTATTATTATATTAGCGGCTGAAATTTCTACAATATTTGACTTTCCCATACAGGAAGTCTGGTTTGGCTTTTTGTAGAAGAAGCTCTACAAAAGTATGCAATGAACAGTGAATAAAAACTGTATTAAGTGCTCAGAGAGTCCTTTATAAACAAATTTTCAGAAATGGATAGAAAAACATCCCTGAGACTTCACTAACTTGGTAACTTGTTCAGAGCTTGTGTGATTGCAACGCCACACCACCAACAAGCTGAGAGAAAAAAAAAAGAAAAAGAAAAAAGAAAGAAACCCCCATAAAAGTCTCGCTAATCTTCAGCAAGTCTGTTTCCTCCCACATTCACTGAATTTGACGAGCTCGATGATCCATCACCATTTTCTTCATGTCCCTGTCCGCCATCATGTCACTCGCATCAAGCTCGTTTCCTGGGCCGGCCATCGGGTCATAACGGTGTCTGGAAGAGAGAGAAGATTCACCACCCTAGAACATAATCTGCCTGATCACTTAGTGAAAGGCCAAAAGCAAATAAGATGCAGATAAAACCGATTATGAGGCAACTTTTGGAACTTTATGAGGACTTTTAAACCCTGAACTCACTGTTTGAGGTGTGCCTCAATGGCTTTCCGTTCATACACGGTGCCATATACTGTTTTCACAGGATCAACAAACATCTTCTTGGTTAGAGGACAAATCAGATGCTGGGGTATAAACTCTGGCACGGGATCAACCAGTTTCTTTAGAAAGGAAAAAAAGTCAAAGTAATGTGATCACAGAAAAAAATCTTTTACATAAAACAGAATAATCCCACAAATACTTTGTTAATGGACTCCCGCTCAATCACCTCCTCCATGCTATCCATTGACTTTCCAGCATGTTCCTCCGTGTGCTTTCTGGCTTCTCGTTCATACGTCTCCCGGCTTGTCAGGAATTCCTCGGCTAAAATGCTTCCAGGAAAAGGTCAATATGCAAATGTAAGTATTCATATTTGGGGTCTGAAATAGCATCTGAAATAAGTGAGGTCTACAAGAATCACAGAACCATTCAGCAGACTGTTTACCGGTTATAGACACATTTCCCTCACAGAGATTATCTAAAACTCAAACCTCGGTCTGAACACCTGCTCATCATCCATATCATTAACTTATATCAAATATTCAAACATCTTGTAGGTGCAAACATAACTAGCTGATCATAATGGAGCAGTTCTGAATGCAAAAAGGGGTCAAATCTGGTGCAAACAAGGTGTAACTAATAAAGTGGCTGTTGAGTGCATATAGGAATAAAGTTGTGCATGTCTCACCTGTCCAGTGGGTCATCAGGCTCAGGGATGATGAGGAGTCCATACACAGCATCAAAGATGTCTCTCATGGTGATGTGGGCGTTGTAGCTGCGATCAAATATATTGTGGCAGACGCGGCCGACGCTGTTGACATTGCAGTGGTACACCTGCCGTTGTGTTAAGATAAATGCTCGCTACAAGAAACATGTATGCAATTACCACTTTTATATTACATTAATAACTGGAAACCATTTGAATATAAACACTGTAGATGTCTAAACAGTTTTGGTTTGTATTTTGTCAGGATACACGTGTGACAAAGCGAACGAGGGGAGGCTTCACTGGGTACTCAGGACCAAACTGGCAGTACAGCTCAAACACTCCTTTCTCATATGGTGTGTCAGGAGGTCCTTGCATGAGAATCCTCCAGAATGCTGAAAATCAGAAAAACAATCAAACATTTTTGCTATTCAAGGATTTCCTCATTTTAATCAAGTTTTAATCACTACGGGTCCTAGAAAGTGTTGCTATGCAGCTCCCAACAACACAACAACTGCAAACATAAATCCCTGATAAGCAATCAACATACTGCATTCATCAGCTGCATCACAATGAAAAACACTGATATTATGGGTCTATCACGCAGCCCAGGTCATATAAAATACACAGAACAATAGAAACACAGGTGAGGAGAGACCACATCACTTACTTAAGTCTGACTCTGATGGATAGACTCTAAAGAAAGGATGTGGGTCACAATGCAGGTACTTGAGCTCCTCCACGATACGTTTGTCCTTCTCCATGAAACGGCCATCCTTTGCCTCCCGAATCTTCTTTTTCAGAGCACTGTTTTGAATTTAATGCATTTTATTTAATGTTTCATAAGGAATGCATGTAAGAGAAAAAGGACGACAAAAAAGTCAAAATTATCACTATTCATATACAACAAGACTAAGGAGGCGTCCTGACTGGTTCTTAATCAACAGAATATTTTAGCCTGACACATGAAACTTATAGAAGTACGTAATCAGTGACATGCTTTTTGTCAGGAGGCCTACACAACGTTTTAATAATTACAACCCAGCTTCCATGGCGCCTGATGCAGTACCTGTCCTGTTAGGCAGTGCTTCTATTGGGTGTCAGAACCTTGTAAAAATAAGATTTTGCACTAATCTGCAACTACATTGAAAAAAAAAAAAAAAATTGTAGATGCATTAAACTTGACGTCTAATAAGTGGAAGCAGACTACTTTTTCTCCTGAGGTATGACTGTAAGCGGAATCTCTTCCTAATTTGGAAAAACAGCTGAACAAAACTATATCGGACAGATTAGATAAAACATGCAAGCAGAGTCAATTTTTTCATTAAAAGCTGAAGAAACTCATTTTATTTGATCAGGTGGGTTATCAGCATCTACAGGATAGGCGTTTCTGCTGCTCACCTTTCTGTCACCGTCACTTTGCTGTTTATCTGGCTTGGTAAGGATGTCTCTGGATATTCATCATAGCCCCGAGTAGCAAACATGCTTGTAAGTATTCCCTATAAAACGTGAAAAAATATAATAAACATGTGACGGCCATGTATGAAGTTAAAGAGTGATCAGATTTCCTTTTTGAAGCATACTATAAGATGACCTCAGTGATGGAAGAAGGGTCAAGTTTTTTCTTGGGCTTCCTCTGCTCCAGAGACAGAACTGTCTCGATCTCAAAGAGTTTCAGACCGTCTTTGACTGTCTTTGGTTTGAAACAGCAGCCACCTGTAAACGGGTTTGAAATAAATATAAATAAAGGAATTATTAAAAAAAGGCACTGTTTGGCCCTTTTTGGCATCAAATATTTTTTTCCAACTTTATTATGTTTACATAAGCCAGAGTTTAGGACTACACTGTGTACTACATACAGATACATGTAAATACAGAAAATAATGACAAATAACAGAAATACTGAAGAGACTAAGTTAATGTCTCATGTTCAGTTAACTGATTATAGAACTAAAAGCACAGAAAGAAAAAAAACAAATCCTGAAAGCAGTTGAGATGAAATCACAAAGGTCCAATAAAATGGGCCAAAAGTTCATTCCATGTGTGCCTGTTTATAGGTTTGCTTTCTGTGATTCCAGTTCTAAACAGCTGCAGGTTCCCATTAACAATTTCACTGTTTACCTAAACTCACACAGAGAGTACACACCAGCTTCTATGTGGAGCTGAAACGACTTTTTGTTGATGGTCATTTTGTGTCCAGCTATTAAGCAGATGCCAAATAGCAAACAGTTCATAACATTCAAGCCTGCAGATGGTGCACCGGTTAAAGAATGCATCCAAGAGCATGGCCTTAGTGAGTTGTAGTGCGACGTTTTTAGGTGTGTGAGGAAAAAGCTTTTGTGCAAACCAGTTGAACTGCTTACAATCAGTGAGACTCCTCTTCCAACAGATTGCAGCTTTTAGATTAATTTAAACAAAGGGTAATTTTTTTTAACTTTTAGCGGGAGGGAGTTGTGCATTATTTTTATTTTATTTTTTTTATTTATATATACACATACACATATATACACACTTTTACCTGTTGCATTGCTGATTCCATGGAGCATGTTGTTTTCCACATTTCCAAGAAGGATTGAATCAACTGTGATGTTTGCTTTCAGCAACTTGGCTGTCACAGCAACTGGGTCCATAAAGGACCTATGGCAAGATGAAAACAGTCAACTGCTGCCCCAGAAAAACATAATTGATGGGTCATCAAAGGCAACTTCAGCAGAGAGGGAAACTTACCCAGAATCATTGCCATCAGTGAGACACAGGACCCGGAGTCTACAATCTGTGAAGCTTGCCTTGACCTTTTCCAGCTCTGAAGCTCCACGTCGTAGCGCATCGTACAGGAGAGTACATCCGCTGGCCTCAAGGTTACGTGTGTGGACCTAAAAAAAACCCCAAAAAACAAAAGAACCCCAAAAAAAGCGACAAGGAAAAAATTTATATTAGAACCACCGAGCAAGTTGTTTATTTACAGCATGTTTACCTATTTACTGGAAAAGGGGGAAACAAAAAGTTGCCAGACTGACCCAAGTTAAACTTTATTTATTTTTCGCTCTATTCTATCAAAACTTCGAGTTACCTGATCAGGCATCTCAAAACTCAGTTATTTCTGAGTACGTCAAAATTTTGAGATGCCTCACTCACAATACCACCTCACAATTTTTACATATAGAGGGCAATAAAATTCTTCTTCAGTGGTGGTAACAAGCTTCCAGAGGAAAGCCTTCCATCCTCAGAATGCTCATGAAATCAAACATCTCGTATGTAAGAAAAATTTTGCAATCACCTTGAACTTTTCCAGATTTTCTGTGAATGTATGGAGCATTTTCACCATGGAGTCAAACTTTACAAGACCAATGACGTGATGGAAATCATACGCCATGCTCCTCGTGGCAAAGTTGTCAAAGAGCTCTTTGACAGCGTTGATTTTCTTTATTCCTGCATTTTCGTAGCACTCCTCTTCCATCGAGGAGCTCGTATCGATCAGTACCTAAAGTAATAAAGTCAGGAAGAGGAAATGTTTAGCAAATGTTTTGATTCGAATCCTTTGCAACAAAAACATTTTCCCAAATCTCACCAGTATTGCCTCTTTTGGAGTTCTGGTTGTGGCAAATGACTGGTCGTCTCTGTGGTCGCCAGTGCTGTGTTTAAAAAAACAAAACACCATTTACACAGTTAACACGAACCAAGCATCATATACTCTGTGAATTTCCTGTTATTGGGTGGGGAGATTGTGCCTTTAATGCAGATCAAGACGCACAATTCAATTCAACTGAATTTTATTTATATAGCACCAAATCACAACAACAGTAGCTTTAAGGCGTTTTATCTTGTGAGATAAAGAAAAAATGATCAGACATCCCCTATGAGCAAGCACTTGGTGGCAGTGGGAAGGAAAGAAACAGGAAGAAACCTCCAGCAGAACCAAGCTCAGGGAGGGGCAGGCATCTGCCGTGACTGGCTGGGGGTGAGGGGAGCGAGACAGGATAAAAGAGACACTGTGGAAGAGCCAGAAATTAATAATAACTGAAAATTAAATGCAAAATGGTGTATAAACAGTGTGAAAAGAGGCAAGCGAAGCAGAAACTCTCAGTTCATCATAGAAGCCCCCAGCAGCCTGCACATATTAAACCATATATTATGACTCTGCCCTTCACTAGCTGACTCCATTTTGTTTTGGTTTAGGTACTCACTTGGCTGCTAGCAAGTTTAAATCCATTGTTTTTACTTTTCCATCCAGACAATCGCGCACTTCGATCATATCAGCTGCTCCTTTGTTTTTGTACAAATAAATGCCCAGATTATCTGACAGAGAAATATGAAAATAAAGCAAACATTAAGTATAACGCCTCCCAACACACATGATAAACAAAACTTGATGTCAGAGGTGAAAGACAAAGTAAGGAAACTGGTGGAAATTCCTTTTCCACTTCATTTAAAGTGATTAACAGTACTACTGTAACAGGAGCAACAGTAGAGGCAATCTAAGCACAGGTAGAACATACCCCTCCATTTAGACTTAGACTGCTGCAAAATGAACACATCTGTGGCCTAATACCTGACAAGTCAGTGGCATCTGCTGTATGATACAAGTGTTTGTATGGTATAAACTTGATGTTTTACTGAAAGATGTGAATATTTAGTCTGGAACAGGGTGAAATACCTTCACTGAGTAGAACAAGGCAACTCTGATAATGTCCCAGATCCTTCAGATGTAGAGGCGGGGTCACATTAAGGCGAGGGAAAGATTTCAAACCTTCCACCATGCTGCCAAAAGTCCACTGAATAGTCACCTGAAAGCTGTTTCATTGGATGAATTAGTTAAACAAACAAACAAAAAAAACCTCTGCTTTAAAAGAAGTCATTATTCAGCCTGCTTATACTGGCTTTGAGACAATCCCAGACACTAGATTAACAGGTGTAATTAATAAATAATAATAATTAATAATGAAGGCAACTAACTCAAAACCATGTTTTAACCTCAACTGCTTGCATAGTATATTTAAGCGTAGTGTAGACTAGACACCGTTCATCTAAAAGAGCTGTTGCCACTGATTTTTTTAGTTTAGTTCTTAAGTACTTTGGCAGACCTCGGCCTTCTCTCCCCGTTTTCCTCCCTTAAGGATGGCTTCTTGACAGCCACCCTTCCACTAAGACCATTTCTCATGAGGATTCAATGAACAGTTTATGGATCCACTCGTGTGCTAACTCAGGTCCTGTGTCAGGTCTTTGCTGGATTTTTTTTTATACTTCTTAAGGACATGACATGTGCTGCAGATATTTTTTAGGCCTTTCATTTCTTTTTGTCCTCCATTTGTTCAGTTTCCTCAAATTTTTTAAGGACACACTGCATAAAATGTTGAGACACACCAAGTTTCCAGTTAATGCCTCTTTGGCAGTCACCTTTTTTGTGCAAAAATACTATTTTATGCCTGTCAAACTGTGTTATCCATCCACCCATTCGCTTCTGCTTATCCTTTTCAGGGTCGCTGGAGCCCATCCCAGCTGTGTTATCTTTGGAATATTTTATATATTTCACTACAGAAATGGGAACAAATGAAGTGCTTTTATGACAAGCTGCTAGTAATAAATTACCTAAAGATTAAAAAAAATTAATAGTTAAATTGTATTTGTAGTTCTGTTTTTTTTCTAGAGTTTGTTATGTGTAGGCACAAAGCTGATACATCCATTGAGTTATTCAAGCATAAAAAATATGCCTAATTCATAGGTCAGTGATAAATGGCTTAACAAAATAATATCATTCTTCTGAAAATGGTGATGTACAAGGACTGAACTGAAAATGAGTGAAAACAATGCAAATGTCCAAAGAAAACATCTGAAAGACCTTCAGAAATCCTGGAGCTTTAGTCCACTTAAAAAAATAGAAGTAAGTCTGGCTCCTTGAACGCAAAATATCAAAAAAATAAGTGGTTTGTTTAAGACTTCTGGACAGTACTGTATTACTAAGAAATCGTGAACGAATAATCAAGAATTCATGATAAATTGAATGGTATTGAATTTACATCAGTTTAAAAACCACCGGCAGAGCAAGCATATACTTTAAACCAAATTAAGCCAATAATTATTCACTGTTCAGCTGTGCATAGGTGTATTATCTATACTAAAGTAAAGCAAATCTGCTTTAGTGGTGTTGAAAGAAATAACTCAGTGACGCATACTTCTGACCAGCTGTCTTGTCGTGGTGAGTCCAGAGAGGATACGTTCGGACAAATCGAGGAATGCTGAGCAGGATTTTCTCAATGTCAGTGGCTCTCTGTAATGAGTATTCTCGCAAAGGCTGTTCTGTGCAATTTGGAATTTTCTCTCCATCTAAACAAAATAAAAGACAGTAACACATAATTCACCAATTTATTAAAAATTCTAACAAAATACCATTTTGCATCTGGTGATGCAGCAACAGTTCATTTTAAAATAATTCACCGTTCTACAATTTTTTTTTATTAATACATAACTATCACTGCACTTGGCTGAAGGAGGAGCTACCTTTAAAGGCTCTCTCATTATGGATGCTTTATACAGTCAAATCTGGTTATTTTGCAAATTCAAATAAAAAAGAAAAGTAATTAGTAAACTAGCATTACAGCAAATACAATCTAAACAATTAAAACAACTGCATTCATTTAGTCACATTTAAACCTTTAAACTTTATAGTTTAAACTCTTTCGGTGCTATTTGTACCTTTGATTTTCTGGAGGATGTACGCCCTCTCAAAGACATCTGGTACTCCAGGTACTCTGACGGGTTCGCAGAAATGGTCACCATCTTTGGACATGAGAGTGATGGGAGCGTAGACTTCGTGTTTTGATGCTTGTTTCTGTCAAAACAGAGCTAAGTATGACACATTTAAACTACAGAGATAATATATATACAAAATACTGGGAAAGACCAGCTTCTGTTCAAAATTAAACTCAGTTATACCTTAATTTTTGAAAGCAGATGTGCCCAGCAGTACAACGAATTCTCAAAGACATCCTGGTCCTCTATGACTTTCTTCCCTCGCTGTGTTGCTTGCTGGGGCAACAACTCCCTGAAGAGCATGTATAAGCCCTCAACAACTGCAATCTGCGAGAAATCATACAGTACATGACAAAATTTTCATGCAAAATACACAGCGAGTAAATCACAATACATACTGTACAAATGGTGAGGCTGTACAAACTCATGCAATACATTCAAAATTATGCATGCTTTACAGCCTAAATGGTAAATGGCCTGCATTTGTATAGCGCTTTACTAGTCCTTAAGGACCCCAAAGCGCTTTACACTACATTCAGTCATTCACCCATTCACACACACATTCACACACTGGTGATGGCAAGCTACATTGTAGCCACAGCTGCCCTGGGGCGCACTGACAGAGGCGAGGCTGCCGGACACTGGCGCCACCGGGCCCTCTGACCACCACTATTAGGCAAACATGGGGTTAGTATCTTGCCCAAGGATATTTGGCATGTAGACTGGAGGAGCCTGGGATCGAACCACCAACCTTCCGGTGAGTAGGTGACCCGCTCTAACACCTGAGCCACAGCCACATAGCAGGTGCGAGGTGGTGTGGAAAAAGCTGCTGTGTTAAAATCAGTGGACAAAACATGCAAAAAGTCACATAAAAGTCTGACAGCAGATTTCTTGGAGGATAGTGAGGCCAGTGGTGCAAAGACTTAAAAATGCAGCAGCATGTCAACTGTCCTCTATTTATAAAGAAGATGGTAGAGAAAGGTTGAAGTCTAAAACAATAACAAGTCTTGTACTACCTCATACTTTTTACCTTCTGGTTCCTGGTCAACTTTTCATTCCTGCAGAGTAACTGATGCAAACTTTGGGCGAGAGGGTTACATCCCGTCAATTTTCGTATGTACGCGATCAGTTTATTCCGGATTATTTCAGAATGATCTTTCTACAAGTAAATACAGGGAAATATTTGAATTTGGGTTAATCAGAAAAATGAAACACAATGAGCTAACTGAATTTATCACATTTCAGTTTAGTTTGTGAACACAGGTCAACAAAATGCACAATAATTTCTCCTGGGTTAATTATTGGATCCATCCTTCAGCATTTAAAACAAATTGGCTGCTGAGGACAGAGCTATATTTCAACTGATGAAAGAAATATTAGATTCATAATTTTCCATAAGGAGGTTCATCGATTCACAGTAGCTATGGCATCTTTTTTTAAAATAAATTCACCATACAGACTAGTTATAATAGAAAAAATAGCCAAAATCACACAGCAGCTAAGTACAGAGGTCAAAAACAAAACTATAACCAGAATGAAAGCAGACCGACTCCTTCTCAATGTTTCTTTGTTGTTGTTGTTCTTTTGCATTTGAGAACCAATTGAACACTTCAATTGTAATGTGATTTGACAGGTTGTCTGGTGGCAAACAACATGTCTCCAAACAGTTTTGGCTTGACTACAGTCACCAGACTGGTGAAGCTTTGCTGATTTATAAACACCGACAGATTGCCAACATGCTGCAATCAATCTGAGTGTGTCTGCACCTATAAAAGCAACTCATCTGCAATGGCTCTCTCTAAAATAGGGAACTCTACTTAACAAGTTGGCAAATGGTTGCACTCTGATTATATTCCTACGTAAAAGCAAAGTTGAAGAGTGAATATGTGGTTTTGCTGTTAAATCGCTGTCCTGCGGCAACCTCGTCACCATTTCTGAGGTTCACCAATGGCTGGACCCTGAATGTAAGCATTTCATCTGAATTTCTTTGTGCATTCATCTGTTATGTAGTCTTTCAGCTAGCAGTTTAAAAAAAACACAGACTTGAAGACAGGCTAGCCATGAATAAATAAAGTTCATATTCATAGGATAGCAAGACAATAGGACAATATGGGACAGCTTACCCCAACAGCATAAAGAGAAGACAGGAAGACACTGATTCCTTTCTGGCTTTGTTGCACTGTAGGTACGACATCATTGATGTAGAAAGTTTCATCAAGGGGCGTCTCTTCAGTAAAAGAGGACAGAGCGAAGGCAACAGTTGACCCTTCAGAGAGTCCACACTTTTGGAGTGTATCAGCACCCAAATGAATACCTCTAAATAAAACAGGGACACCAGAGAACAGAAGCACTCCATCAATGCTAAGACTTCAAGCGTGTGAATGTGGGGGGTAGCGATGGGTAACAAGTTACAAAAATACTGGTGGCTACCAATGCTACCCTTAGTTTTTTTAGTCAATGACTGGATGGTATGAATGTGAAAATCCTAGGTGACTTGCTTTTTGCAATTAAGAGAAAACTTGACCTCGACCTTGAAGTTAAGGGCTTTTAGTAGATCTACCTATTGTATGACTATCAATATCCTACGTCGCTTCATTCTCAAGTTATTGTATTCACAAACCAGGTTGTCCCCGCCCCCGTCCACCACTCGCCCGCCCAGCGAGGTGATGACAACACTTTTTCAGCCTTTTACGGCTGACGGGTAAAAACCAGTTTTTTGTGAGGCAGTTTACCTGGGATGGAGGACCTGTGCTGGTATTCCACTTGCATTTGACAGGATCAGTTTTAGAGCTGTGATTGTGTCCGTTTCCAAATTCACCATAATCTCAAAGTTTCCCTTAACAGGTAAAGAAAAGTATGTTAAAGGTACAGAATTTATTTCAATTATGACTTTATATATACACATTTGGCTAACATTTACAACAATAAACTCTACATTAATAAAAATAATTGTTTCACTTGTATTTCATTCTGCCCTCCCCAACACAATGACTGTTTATCAAGTGAAGGTATATTTTTCCCTTATTTGAGTTTCTCTAAGCCCCATTTAAAAAAATAATACTTGGAACCACTTTGTCTTAACAAAATAAAAGATTTCAGAAATCATTACTGGCTATTTTATTCCTCACAAACATACAATATGAAATTTTACTGGCCAGTTTCATTTGCTAGCACTTGCCAGCATTCTAATTTAAGCAGCCCACCGTTTTTAAGACACACCTTGAGCATGATGTGGCATCGAATGACATCTGTTCCAGAGGGCTTCCCAGACTCTTGTCTTGGCATTTGTGGAGCCTCTGTCAAGTTTTCTTTTGGCGTAAATATGGCATAAATTACAGCTCCATTTTCAATGTGTCTGTCGTTCAAAGACCCTGGAGAAGAACACAATACAATGAATAACTTTGCAAGACCCACAGTTAACAAAAAACAAATAAATAAAAATAAAAGTGTTATTCCCATCTACATGTATAAAAGTGCATATGATCATGATCATTTTAGAAACTCCTGGTGCTCACCACCACTCTTAATACTATTCATCAAAGTTTGTAAATGAACTCTCCCAATATTTCATGCGATTAAAAGTTTTACCCTAAAAGCTGCTTGTATTTTGATAATAGACAAGATGTAATCCTGTTTCAATAATACATTTAAGCCTATATTTTTTTTGCCTAGTAACAGACAGAACTACAGAGTGAAAACAAGATTTACAGGCAACAAATTCAAACTGCAATGGTGTCATAATTCTAATGCCAACCTGTAATTCTTATTTACATAATGAAATAGTTAAAGCAAAAAGCTTGCCTATTACCCGTTTAAGTATAGAGAGTTTGGCTATCTTTTGGCTATATCTGGTTATCTTTAAAATAAATTATGATCCATCACTCTGTAAAACAGTGGTTGTTTCTCATTTTCCAGCATGCTTTATAACACGTTTTTCCCCCACATTATGAAGTACTGATATTAATTTGCATGACTGGAAAAATGTATGTAAAAAACATTGCTATGTGAGATGCATTTCAACTTTTCTTTCAGTTTTTGCTCTGAAGTCTGGAGTTTTATCATAAATGCTGTAAACATCACAAGGGAAAAATGCATCTTTAATGTGCATCCTCAGAGTCTCTAAGAGCTTTCCAAATTAATCTCAATAAAAAAAAAATAAAGAAAAACTTACACAGCCAATATTTTGTAAATGTCTTGTCCATGTATGCAGACCTTGAACTGAACCTACAGAAGTTACCAGGTGGATGTAAGCTGACCATTTGGAAGCACAGAGGTGGTAAAAGTTCTTTAATCGAGGTCTACTGTAACCACAGCTGATTTTCTTTTCTTTTTTTTGAAAAGAAAAGAAAGGCTGCTTTTTGAAGTCTTCCTGAAATATTGATGGTTGGTAGTTTGAGAAAACCTTCATTTTCATACTTTTACAGTATTTGCAGGGGTTTGTTTTTAAACTAACATAAGACACGCTATGATTAAAGGGTGATAGCAGTGTTATTTGTCTACTTTTAGCTTTCTTTTTCAGTTGTTACAAAACAATTTATGGTACTTTTCACTTTCATACCAATATATCCCTCCACCTAAAGCCAGCTTTTCTTGCCAACTTCGATTGTTCATCTGTTTGGATCACAAGGAAACACAGATAATTTGCTCATTTCTGATGGCTGGGCAAGATTATTTAAAAGGCAGACTCGAGACTAACTTGATTCATCCTAAATATAGTTTGCTATTTTTGGACAGGCACACTTTTAAGCACCTGAAAATGAGTGTGTATAAAAGTGGCTACAATTCCTTAAAAGTTACTGCAGTATATTTGTTCAATCCCTCGAGCCCCAGATGAAAGTCTGGACTCATAATAATCATGTAAATGTAACAAACATGTTTTGGTGATGGTGAAAATTTTCAATATTTTTTTTTTTTTTTTTTTTTTTTTAAAATTTTTTTTTAAAATTAAAAT